>VZTO01009382.1:1305-20383 GCA_013400615.1 Syrrhaptes paradoxus | reverse complement strand
AAGTCCATGACACATGCCCAGCATGTAACTGTTTATTCTGTTTCATTTTTAGAGTAGTCACTGGTGCAGGTCAGCTAACACTAGCACTAGCAAACAATTCCTGTCTCTTGGCACAGGAGAAATATCTTGGGGCAGAGAACGGTACTGCTGAGCAGTACGGCCAAAGCCATGTAATTTTTCAGCACTGCCTTTCTTTCCCATAGGCAGGTCTCAGTGTAGACTGCCCCACCACACACTGCTCCACTCATACCTTCATCACTTTCGACACACACCATGGTGTCCTGTTATAAAATAACCCTGCTCCTGAGAACTGCAGAACCTAACCCTCCCATTTTTAATCAGCTTGCTCCAGAGATGAGGTGTTAATGGCAAAGAGCATGGGGAGAAGCTGCCTCAGGAGCATAGTCAATTTGATCCAGTGGACCTCCTTTGGCACTTATATGGAGATGGCCTAGTGCACGGCAATGAAGAACTACAGTTCCATGGTTATATGCAAAAGTCTTAAAGTACTCAAAGATCAGGCCATGACACAGCTGATCCTGTACAACTTTACATAGTTGCCATAAGTGCTCCAAATAGCAAAGGAGTACGAACTGGGGAGCTAGAAGCTTCTGATTGTTCATGACCTCGCAGTGGCTCCCATTCTTGACACTCCTCCCTTCTTGGATTAACATCGTCCTGAGGAAGCACATCAGCTCAAAAGGATGAAAGGGAAGGTGGTGTGAAACAGCCATCTTCTGCACTGCAGCAGAAGATCACCCATGCTGTTGAGGTTGGCAGTGGTATCGGCCCACAAGCCCAGATCTTGTGGGAGATAAATGCTTTTGAAATGTTCTTCTAGGGAAGTGGGCTAAAGCAAAAAGGGAAGGATACCTGCAAGCTCCATCGAAAATGTTTTTCTAAAGACAATTCTGATGGAGTTTAAATTATAGCAATGGAATTGTATTAAAGATAAGTTTGATTTATTATGCTTTAAATTCTGTCTGCCAGAGGATGGAAGAGCTACTTTTCACTGAAAATGCAAGAATTTGCTTTTATATCTTGCCTGAATGATGTAATAAGACTGACTTAATAACTACAGACTGAGAAAATGATATATGTTGGCTCTGAACCAGGAAGGTTATTCTCTGTTAACTTAAAAAAAAACCCCAACACATTAAAATAGATCCTTTTTCAGTTGGTTTTACATTACAGAACTGTACTGAGCATCCTGTAAGTGCCCATTTGTTACATTTACTGTCAATTGTTTCACATGAATAATTTACAGCAAGTGATCTCCAAAAAAATCAATACCAGACTTCTGAATTCACAAAACCATTGGATATGTAGAAGTAAAGCTTTTATATTAATTAGAAATAGATCTTACCTTTCTCTTGTCATGTAGTAAGAAAATAAGACAAAAAACTTGGAGAATCTTAGTAATTATAAGTACTTACTAGGTATTTACTAAAATACAGTGTACTGTCCTAGCATTGCTGCTGGCATTGATGTTCTTATGAGGATGATGAGGTCTGGCACATAAGAGTTTTGAGAGTCCTTTGTTGCATTCTTGCAATGACTCCTACTGAAAACAGAATCAGCCAACACAGCATGAATAAAACGGGGAAGTACAATACCTTTTCTTCCATAACAATGGGTAAAATTGGGTAAAAAACTGTGCAAATAAGCATTTATGGTCATGGCCTAGAATGCAGGACAGCTTTGTCTTGTAACTATTGCTTATGGGGAATCAGCAACACAGTAGCAGCTTGTAATGTTAAGAAAGGTGATGATATTGCTTCTTTTTTAATTTTATATGTTTAAATAAGATTTTGGAGTAAGCATTCCCATTTTCTTCTCTGTGCTTGAAACTTTCCTAGTACTATTAGGCTATTGTTGGTGATATCTAAATGAGTTTGTGCACTACGCCTCTGATGTCTGCACTGATCAGTGGTTAGCAAGGTATGGGATTTTATTTCCATGTGAACTAACACTTCTCTGGCCTTGGGTTGGATCTATAACACAGGCCAAGGAGGATCCACAGTAGATGTCATGGACAAGATTGCACTAGGTTTGTTTCTGTCTCTCTCTGGCAGACAGAGATCTCCAACGCTAGCTGAGGAAACTTTTCATTCTCCATACTCCTTATTTGCATGGCCTGTGGTGTGACACATCTGTCAATTTCATGCTGTGAAACTGTTTCCAGAAACTGCCTGTACGACCCTCAAGTTATTTCATATACCTTGAATTAAACACACAAACACACAGATACATACTCAGGGAGAAAAACATTATCATGTCTTTGAAGTACTGCAGGAATACCAGGTGCTAGATGGGTGAAATGCAACCAACCTCCACCACCTCTTGCTTTAGAGAACAGCACCCAGCTCTCACACAGCACACAGTACTTACAAGTGAACTTTTCAACACTCACCCACCAAACAGCGCGCGTGCACGCACACACACACACCACACACATACACACAATGTTAATGGGGACTCCCCACCCCCCAGTTATCACTCTAATGAACCAGCAGAGTCAAGCCTGATGAATGCAACACTCCAGCCCATCTTGATGTTGGCCTCTGTAGCAACACAGCATCAACACAGTCTTTTTCCTTTGGGCTCACTGCTTGTGAGTGGTGTCAGATGGCCACAAAACTACATCCCTCATGGTCTCTACCACTGAGAGTCTCCGTGAAAAGATGTCACCACAGTCCATAGTGATATAATGTCATACACTTCCAGTAGTTTCAAGTATTTTTCTCCCAATAGTTACTGATTCATGGCCCATGCCAAGGCTCACAAGGTCACTTGCATTGCACTCAGCTCTTGTCCAGGGCAAGGACTTGATGTTTCCATCTCACAAATATCATGTAACTTCCCAAGAGAAACATAATTGAGGGGGCAGGAGGTGAGGGGAGTAGAAATGCAAAAATGTTCTTCTGATTTACATTCTAAGATAAATTAGCGTTTTCTATAAACTTAAGCACACCAGAGAGGTGTGCAAATAAACGGACGAATGATTGTTTGTGCCCAATAGCTGTTTAATTCCATAGTTACTAGTTTTGTACCTGCCACCCAACTAGTTATTGAGCCATTGGCATTTTAGAATGTGAGAAACGGGAAAAGTTCATTGGGAAGCTAAGAATTATATTCAGCTCTTAGATGCAGAGATTGTAAGATATACTGGATATGTTAAACAATGTTTTAAGCCAAGTTCCTTTCTTTATCACTTAAAGTACCTATAAAGAGGTGAGAATAGCTCTTGTCTGCTATTTTGAGTCTGTTGTGCCAGCCTTAATTATTGCTTTATAAATATGTATTCATCCAGATATGCACTACTATATAAAGTATATATTAAAGGAAAAAAAAAAAGCTTTCGGGTGACTGGTAACCATAAAGATGAATAGCCATTTAAGTTGCATAGTAATAGGGACCTTACCCTCTTCCACCTCAAAGCTCTTTGCTTTTACATTATGTTTGTAGTGCTTTTTGAATTAGAGTATAAGGTCTTGCAGAAATGAACTGTAGCATCATGTGTATTATAAGAAGAAGAGAGTGGGTTTTCTCATCTTTACTTCTACTTTTAGACATGAACAAAATAAAATTCAATTTAAGCTTTAGTCTGAGAAGGGCCCAGATGTCCCCCTACTTGCAAGACTACTGGATAGTTAGTTAACAGGAAGCCTCCAACATGATGCTGGAGGTTTTAAAGGCTGAAGTTTGTTCTGCTCACCATTTCAGAAACTACACCAATGTATTAAGATATCTAAGAAGTAGCTGAGAAGCTGCCAGTACTTCTGAAACCATCATTAAGCTGCAACTAGCGATTCAGACAATTTCATACTTAATATTTCACACTGGCCAACTGTTTTCCTAACCAGCAGCTGAAATTTGTTGCCAGGGGTGATTGTTCCCACCTGTGTAACAGCTTCCTAGGAATCCAATACAGACAAAACTAACTGTGTTCAAAAAACTTCAGCCAACTAAATCCTCTACAAAATCTGTGCTGGATATGTAATTTCTACCAAAATCAATGAGTAGGAAGCAGAAGGTGAAGTAAGCATACCCCTCGTTAGGATAGCACAAATGTGAAATCAACAGTGGCACACAGAAAGAATCACTTCCACTTCTGTAGTTATAACATTCCCAAGTTTTTTATTTGAACTTCAAAAGCAAAGAAAATTAAATATAGGAGAAATGCTAACTTATTGTTTACTCTTGTCAATGCTACCTGTCAGATATTAAGCATAGTGAGAGTTTTGTGTGGCAACTACAGTTAAATAATTTATTTTTTAGTATGAGAATGATCATTTTTTTACCTCAAGCCTGTAGCATGAAGGCACATCTTATGCAAGCACACAATGAAATATTTTTGGCATCTAAGGCTATTCATGTTTGAACAAGTACAATATGTCAGTCTTCAGTTGAAACGCTGCTGACCCTTTGCTAGCACAGCATCTGTTACGCAGATCCTAATTATGTTTCTTAGACTTGATTAGGCTTTTTATTTCAAATAATAGTGAGAAAAACCTTAGCTTTTGCATGTGAAAATCCTTCATTAATCAACCTTATTTTTAATAATGCAGTTGCTACTTACGTAAGTATTTACAATACAAAAGCAATGTTTTCCTTGATGTTGTTATTTGTTTAGAACCATTCCCCTGAGTCATGCAGTATTAATTCTGATAAGCATGAATGCAACATTTAAAAAAATTATGTAACAGCAAAAATAATTAGTACTCTATGTCCCATTTGAATTGTCAGGGTGTCAAAATTTAACCAGTGAATGGAAAATAAAACACTAACGAGATGATTTTAGCAAGCAACTGTGAGACAATGTCATTGTTCTCATTTATGTATCGGTTTGCATTACTCAAGCAGCACTAGGAAAAGAAAGATTTATCAGTGTAAACTAGTGAATAAAATGAGATATTATAAAGATAGGAGCAATGGATACATATTCAGAGGAGACAAAAATATATGATGTATGTGGACTAGGAGATATAAGAAGGCTGATTCTTCCAGAAGAAATTAACTGGAGATGAGTGACTAGTACAGTATTGTAGATGTGATTATTGTCCGATCTATAGACATAAGAGAAAACACATACTCCCAGCAATCTTTAAGCATTTGAAAGGCAGCATTTGAAATCAACTAAATGTCAATAGTCTACTGAATCTTCTGTAGATGGAAAATAAATATAATTTCTTAAACATAATGAGTGAGAAGATTAGTAGGAAAGAAAATAAAATGTACAGTTGCACTGTATATTTAAACAAAAACTTGAATTAAGGGGATATCCCCACACAGGAGCTTGAAAGTTAAAAAGTCTAATTTTCTACAGCTCTGTACAGTCATGTAATTAATTTGATACTTCTAGAGACTTTTGAAGACCTTTGTTTGCCTGTCTTATTGTCATCATGTCAAAGAAATTGTTGCACAGAAAACTTAGTGGGGTACAAGTCAATATGTGTACAGGGTTTTTTTTTCGTGCACCTTTCCCAGGTGTCAATGTGTGCCTATACATAATGACAGAACCTCCCTCACTGTCCTTTCCATCTTTCCATGCCAATATTTTATGTCATCAACTGCATGCTTCATTTTAGCATGGTGTTAACAAGATTCTTTAAGCTGCTATCAATAGCTTCAGTTTCATGACCTTCCAATTATTAATGTTTAAATTACATCAGTGATACTTCATTTCCCCATTGCTTCTTTAATGTGCATTGAATCCAATTTATTTTTCTACCTCTAATTTTCATTTGTCTTACATATGCACACACTGGTTTTGAAGAGAAGTTAGCTAGTCTATTTAAGGTATTGATTCACATTATCACAACACCAGCGCAAATTCCACAATCACAAGTAAAAATAAATTAATCTCCCTGACAGTCATGACCTGCTATTATAGTTACTAACACTATAGGAACACCCAATAGTCACAAAATTCTGATTTTACATGAGTTCCTCTTTAATAATAACAAAAAGAGAGTTTTTTATGATTATGGGTAATTCTGAAGAGCAAATGCAGTTTATTATCTAACAATTGTTTATTCCTGACAAAACATAATGTATTTTTATTTAACTATATTTTTTATTCTGTGGGTAAGAATTGTCTAATTTCAAAGCTATTTGTATGTTTTGTGATCTGCCATATATGTATTTGCAGGTGAAAAAAATTGACACGTATCAGACTAGACCGTCTGGGGTTTTCGTGCAAGCACATTGTCTCACATTACATTTGTAAATTATGGTGCTTTTATACAATGATTGCTCTTTGTGAATGATTTGAACAGAAGGAAAACACGTACTGAGATGATATAGCTCCACTGAAGTGTGTGATGATTTGAAATATTTGAAAATGCAGCTGGGAGACTGCATTTAAATTCACTTGAAGTACAGTCCAATACAGCCTTCAGGCTGAAGAATATCACATGTATTGCAGATAGCCCACAGAAAACAGCAGCTTTGTTACTGTTCCGCCTACTGAATCCTGACCATATACATTTCATCTATTACTGAGTTGCAAAAAGACCTGTTTATAAGCAATATTAAGAGCAATTATACAAAACCATCTTTTATTTACATTGCCTAATACCTCTTTAATTCCTGCATGACTTTCTATTGTCTCAAAATTACTTTTTCAGGAGCTGAACAAATAGATGCAACCACCTCCACTGGACTGGAGGGGAAAAGATTGCAAGTGGCTCCACATTCCCACTATTCCAAAAGCTGCACATCCCAAAAATTCATGGGGGGTTATGTTTGACAGGAAGATTGAAGTTAGGTATTGCAATGACTGCTGATGGATGTTCTACCACCTACCTTAAGTTCTGAATAGCAAGCAACATATTTGGGCATTTAGGGACATAGTGGGTTAACCTTGGCTGGACACCAGGTGCCCACCAGGCCCCTCAATCACTCCCCCTTCAGCAAAATAAAGAGGGAGAACAAGATTAAAAACTTGTGGGTCAAGACAAAAGCAGTTTAATTAAAGGCCAAGACCATGCACAGAAATAAAAGGTAAACAAGGATGTTAACCTCTACTTCCCTCAGTAAGCAATGTTCAACCACTTCCCAGGAAAGCAGAGCTGCAGTGTGTGCACCAGCTGCTCCTGCAGACAAACACAGTAACAAATGTCCCCCTCCTCCTCCCTTCTCTTGGTTTTTATGGCTGAGTTGATGTCACATAATATGGAACAGCCAATCTGGGTCAGCTGTCCCAGCTCTGCCCCCTCCCAAGCTGTGTTACAAACACCCTGCTGGCTGCCAGGGTAACACTGAGCACTGGAAGGGCTGCTGTGGGGATACTGGCTCCATCTCAGCCAAACACAATACAAGGGAACAGGAAGCAGCCAAGAATATATGGACAGGGATGTGCAGGAAGAGCCTTTCCCCTGGTCCTCCCCTGCCCCCCAGTAGCTGGCTAGAGCAGTCCAGTTATAGTTGCAAGTAATTTAGCATAAACCAGGTCTATGACAATGCTTGACCACACTTTGTTGTTACCTAGCCGTAGGGCTGAGCTGTATTCCAGGGTAGATTTCTTTCCTTTGGGCAATCCTGCCTTTCAATTAAGAGACTTCCTCTTCATTGGAGCAAGGACTAGAGCCTGCACATGAATCAACCTTCTGTTTCTTCCCTCCCCTTCCTCTTTGTTCCAGTGACTATTTCATTACTTTCTGGTAAGGAAATTAATTAAATACCTTCATCTGAAGAAATTCAGAGCAAGAGAGATATGTCCCAGACTATCTGGCAACGCTGCAATTAGGGCACTCTGCTGAGATGTAAAATACTTTCATCAAAATGCAATCAGATATGGAAGAGACATTAACTGAGTCCCAGCTGAGCACCCTGTCAGCTCTGCAGCTGTGCTCTGCAGCAGGAGTGGACACTTCTCCATGTATTTTTGCAAGGGATTCAGATTACTCTAAATACACCTGCAAGATCCTACCCAGGAGCTCTCATCTGTGAATCCCAGTATCATTGAGATGCAGCATAGGCAAAGAGAAGCTTTATTGTAGGCATTGCTGTTCATTCTGAGCAGCACAAAGGTAGGCATTTCAGAGCTTTGCTGGGGGTTTTGATGCTGTAAGTTTCAGTGACTTCACTCGGTACGTGCCAGGGCATCTTGTTGAGCCAGAGGAGGAGCTACAATAATGTTGTCTCTCACAGCACACTGCAATGTCCCAGGACAGAAGGGTGACTCCACGCACTCAAAGACTCACCACATAGCATAATACTGTAGGCTGCCATTTCGTTTGACAAGTTGTGTGCTTGAAAGTCAAGACAGTGTAGCCAAGTTCAATGGGTAATCTTGTGCTTTGCATTCCCATTAAATTTGACATTATTTGTCTGTTTTGGGGAAAATGATTCGTTCTGTGTCTCAGTAGGACATCAAGTAAGGATGTATATGCAAGATTTGTGAACCAGATAAAACTCTTCTGCCAGAAAATTCAAAATAGCTTAAGTTCAGTGTGCATCAAGCAGATTTATCAAGTCTCTTATTATTTTTTAAAAGGGAAAGAAAAAAGATAGGTCAGAAACTATGACACCTAGTCAGAACAATCAGCAGATTCACTGTAAAATGCATCTGTGAAAAATATAAGCAAATCATGGCCTCAGGAGGAGAAATAAGATATTCTAAACTGATTAAGTCTGTGTAAATCTGTTTAATGTACTGGTGTCCTGACAGTTTGCAGATTCTTCATTTTCCTTGATGTTTAATAGCTTTATAATTTAAAAATCTGAATAAAATACATTAAACCTGAAAGGACTAATTCATAGGATTGCTATTTCAGTTTCTCTCATAAAGACTCTCCTTCACATCAGTATTTTTTCATGCTTGTCAGTACGTGACTATCTGAAGGGCTCCAGCAATGCTGAAAGTGACAAACATACATCTCCATAACTAAATCACACTGCTGGTCAGAATCCATCATTCCTTTTCCCATCTATAATTTTTGTGGCCTATGCCTTAGCAAGACTTTGAAAACCACACCTTGGCTCTCTGCAGCGGGGAATTTGCAAGAAGTTTCGGCTGAACTTACACCATTAAAATGAAATGGGAGTGAGAGGATAGTTAACCATTTAGATTAAACACAAATACATTAGGATGTTTTGTAGATATTGTTTTATAAATATCGTCAAACAGAGTTTGACAACATCTAGCCACATAATGGAGAACTGTACCAATGTAAGAAGTAAATAAGAAGCAGGTTGATCAGCTGTGAGGTTTTTGTGTTTTGCCTCTAGTCCTTTATTCCTGACAGGAGTGCATCTTCCAAAAGGAAGTTTGCTGTTTTTTTTCAGGAACCTGTGATATTCTTCTGCAAGTTTTTACTACTCTACTTTAGTCCTCTTTTCTTAAATCATCTTTGCTTTTTTTGTGTGTGGTTTTCTTCTTTCTTTTTTGTAGTCTTCCCTTTTTTTTTTCCTTTATGAGAATTTTTACAGACTATCTTTCACATAGACGTACAGAAAGGGTCAGAACAGAACAGGAGACCTGTTCATACTGCTTCATTTCATTTAATCTCCAATAACTTGGCTTACAAATGATATGTTTTTCACTTTAGAGAGAAACAACAGCTCGAAACCTTTCCATGCCTAAATTGTCCACTGAATCCAGTCTATGATAGATGAGTAATTGCACAACTCTGTGTTTCTCAAACTGTCCAGTTTTAGGCAGTGATGAAGAACACTAAAGACTGCTTGAAGACTGAGAAAAGCAAGGTAGAGTCAAAGACAAAAACATCATTGCAAACTTTTTCCAAGTGTTATGTGTCTTCCAAACATGATCACAATGGAAAATAAACACAAAGAAAATAATCAATTTTATAATTCCTAGACATCTTTATGCAGGTGTTACACATTTGCATTTGGATTGTATTAAATATCTAGAAATACATGCAGTCACCATCACCTTATAGATTTCAAAAGTCCAATGCATAAAAACTTTTTGAAAGGCACAAAACCTGAACTTTGTTAGTGAAATTAACAACTCATATGCTGGTTTATGCTGCTGTATACAATATTGAGCATTTAGATATGGCAATATTTGAAATAATAATAATTTTAAAAATATTTGTTCTGCCTTTATTAGCCTCTAATGTTCATAGTCTCTTTATAAGAAAGGACTTCATAAGGACTCTGTCTCTAGGCATAAATATGCCTAGATTTACCCCATATTAGGGCTGACAATTTGACTAGTTAATACTAGTGCAGTGGAAAGAACATTAAAGTAGTAGTTAGTAGTCTTTAAGGAGAAATACTAGACCATTAATCTCTTCAGCAGTTCACTCTAATCTACTCTGTGCTTATCAGTAGCTAGGACTAATTGTCCCATGTTGACAGGTCTTACTGAAATCCATGTCTTTGATTGAGTGAGGAAAGCTTTCCTACACAGTCCAGTTCTTTTTTCTTTTCAAGCATTTCATTAATATTTTAATTCCACAAGTTTCAGAGGTGTTTTAACATCATCATGTGCACATTCAAATACAAAGTACTCAGAAGACATAATTTCACAGAAATGAGCCACACTTAGTATGTGAGGTGTCAGTTTGAAATGTTAGATTAGAAAGTTATATTTTAACAGCACTTAAGGCCAAATTTATCAAGAACTTCAAGTGAAAGTTTTTTAAATTTCTGTCTTAATCTTTTGCCAGACCAATAATATATGCATTCTATTATTCTAGTAAATCTTCTGACAGTCTTTTATAATACATGTCTCATTCAGAGAGTAAATCTTTTTTTCTACAATTTTCATTTTTCAAGAAGTAAAAGGGATGCTTAAGACAAGACATCTTAAGTAGATGAAAGTTTAAAAAGAGAAAAATATTTCTGTGAAAGTTGAATTCCAATACCATCTATTTTTGAAGCTGTCTGAAACTAGAGGAGTTAAGCAGTGCTGGCAATCCGAATGTCTTGAAAGTGTCCACATGAAAACTACAAATAAAGCAGAGTTCTAAAGCAGACCAGGTAGAAGAGGCTGCAGGCCCTTGAGAAAGAGTTAATGGAACCTTCTGCTATGTTGCATTTGTATAACTGAACCACAGACCTGGTTTATATTTCTAAATAGAGGTAAAAAGGTGCATAGACTCATAAAAGAACAATATTTCTAGCATAGTGTCATAACTGGGTGTGCCTCTTGTAAGAGGGAAATTGTGACAACACTAGGACCTGGTTTATGATTCCTTTCCCTTAGGTTGCCTGCTTAAAGTTGATAACATCCATTTAGGACAGACTTCTTGTTAAGAACCACCAAATGCAATTCTACAACACAAATTAGACATTAATAGCAGAATCCCTTTTAATACCTCATCATACTGGGAAAAAAAAACCCAAACCAACATATGTGCTTTCAGTCAGAAAAAATGTTTCTTGCCCATGGCTCTGAGGTACTTTATTAGAAAGTCCCTCTGACATGTGGCATACAGGACAAGAAACAACCTTATTCCATAATTGAGTCTGGCTTTAAAAAGATGATTCTCTGGGCAGGGAAATGCATAGCTTTGCCCAAGACACAGCAGACCAATGTGTAGGCTTCCTGCCCAGACCCATACAAAGGGGCTGCAGCTGGCTCCTGCCATCCTTCCTCCCAGTGCCCTTTTGTATCTTGCATTGCTTAACAGAGTTCTTATGCTGACTGAGGATGTTCTTGCTAACTATTCAAAGGGAAACATGTTCCTTTATATTCAAGTCCTAAGTGTGAGTCTCAGAGCTAGTCCACATTAATATACAAAATCCTAGGTGTTAATTATCAATCACATGCAATTAAGAAGAGTTGGTTGTCAGACTTAAGTTATTCAGATCCCTGTGCCAGGCTATTAAATATTCTGGAATTGTAATTGTTAGTACAAGACATTTGTGGTTTCTTTACCACAGTGCTTTTTTTTCCCCTATCATTGAACAACAACATTTGAAAAAAATTGTTTTTTTGTCTGACAAATATCCCATTTTGTGATTTCTCTTACCATTTCTGCACACACAAACCTGAACTCCCAGAGGATTCCATGAAAAATTATTTCCATTAACTTAGACACTGGTAAAATGTAATTTTTAAATGTTATATTTCAAATTACACTGATACACTGAAAAAAAAATGACAAGAGAATTACTGTGGGGGAGACAGCCTTCTGTAGCTATGGGGTTCTTTGAATACTTCATTGTCAATTATTATGTGCCATTGCTAGAGCTACTGATGTGCCTTTGAATACTTTAGAAGGAACATTTTATGTTAGCTCCATTTCAAAGGCATTGCTGAATAGGAGCTTTTGTTTTTCTCCCCAGAGATTACTGAAAATAGTATTCAATTGTCCTATACGTATTTGTGTAAAATACAGATGATCTTGTGGTTTATTTATAGAAGTATCATCCTCATCCACCTAAAGATGAAAGAGAAACAACCACTCCTATTATTGCAGGTGGAAACTATGTGCTAGAATACCATAAAACAGAAAAAAAATACAGTGCACTTCAAACAGAACAAAAGGGAAATACAAAATCAAAGCACAAGAAAGAAGTGAAATACTAAGTAGGGCATGTAGGACACAGATGTAGATGAAACTGGTTTGGTTGATTCATAATGTGGTATCCTGAAAACTGAAAGAAAGGATAACAAAGGGAAACCTGTGGTAACTTCAGAAATAATTTATTGAAAATGAGCAAATATCTGAAAGATTAAGTGATTGCTTACAAATGCAGCATGAAACACTTGCTAGCTTAAAAAAGATGTGTCAATCACCGACTGTCAAAGGACAACAAGCTTTAAGAATACGGTTCCTTAACAAACAATACCAAAAGAAAAATGAAGAAGTACACAAAAGAGAGACTACTTCTGAATTAGAGTATCTGTTTGGGAGATCACAGAATTAGAAAACAGAAATGGAATGGAGGACCTGAAGCTGCTGTCTAAGATATTTCTCTGTCAAAAGATGTGATCCACTAAATCAAAACTGTTCCTGAGAGAAATTTTTTTTTAATCTCTTGTTAAAAGTGTCTGAGAATCCTGAGGTCTGAGAAAAGCTGTTGTGGAAAATAAACAACCAAGAATTCTAGGCCATTTACGACACAGTCTGCTTAATAACATCCCAAATGATTAGAAAAGCTGTTACCAGAGTTAAGGCTTAAATTTGAGAAGGGCTAAGGAAAACACACCAATGTGCTTTTTAAAATAACTTTTTATAGTATAATTTATTCTTTTTTTTCTTTAAGCTTTTCATTTTAAGTACAATTAAACTATAAAAACATATTCATTTTCTTAAAAGCAACAAAACACAAATAACACTCCTAACAGAGATATTAGCAGGATGATTTTATTTGTTCACATATTTTTATTGTTTATTTGTTAATTTTAAAAATATATTGACATACTGGAATTCTATTCAAGGATAATTTTCCTTACTACAAGACTATTTTGAACTCCTCTGCTCTCTCAGGGATGACATAGACTTGCCAGACACTCCTTTTCTTTCTTTTACAACATTATTTACTTTTGTTGAGGTGGTTTTTATCAGAAAACAGGTATTTGTATATCATGGCTACTATTTGAAAATTTCTTTATGCCTAGTTAGTATCTGTCACGATATTTTCTTATACCAAGGTTTTATTTTTATGTAAAAATGACAATTTCAAATAATAGGCAAACTAGATTACTTGAGGTTGCAACATATCCTTTGAACTATTTAAATTGTGAGTTCAGCTTGTGGCCATCCTTCTTTGTGCTTTGTGTTGTCAGATTCACTGACTCGCTTTCTAGCATATAAATTTTACTGTAAACAAACCTACACACGTGAAGATATCACGGCTTGAATACTATCAGACTGAAGGAAGGGGAAAAAGGAGAGTTACTATTCGTTTTCAATGGAAACTATGCATTTTCCCCAATTAATTGAAAATTCTACACATTGCCACTAGAAATTAGTCTCAAACAAAACCAATCCAAAGATAAGTTTGTCAGGTCGAAATCTAGTGTCTGGCTCAAACACTGAACTTAAGTTCTGTTCTTTACTGTTGGTTTCAATGTTACACTTAAATGTTCTAACAAAACAAAAGACAAAATTCATGTTGTAGTTTTATACCCCTGGCTAGCAAAACACCACAACTGCTCACTCACCCTCCTCCCTCCCAGGGATGGGGGAGGGAGTTAAAGGGCTAAAGGGAAAAGAGACTCGTGGGTTGAGATAAGAACTATTTAATAACTAAACTACAATAACATTTATAATAATAATAACAACAATAATAGCAATATATACAAATATATAAATGAATGATATACAGTGATACTGCTCACCACCTGATGACCGAGGCTCAGCCTGTTGCTGGCTTATGATTCCAGGGCAGGGAGAGTCCTGAAACCACAATCGCAGAAAAGGAGATAAGAGCCCAAGTATCTGAGACCAAGAGCTGACCGAGAGAGTGAGACAACCCCAAGAGAAGGGTGATCCAGAGAGAGACAAACCAGAACGTGATGACCTGGAGCAAGAGACAGTAGTTCTGAGCAGATCCTCATATATACTGGGCACAATGTGCATGACATGGAATGTACCATTGGCCAATTTGTGTCTCAATCCTAAACCCAAGATCGAATCCCAGGCTAGGAATTGGGGCTGTGCTCCCTCCCAGCTTTTACTGCACCTGCAGAGACTGGCATGTCAGAGAAGCTGAAAGCAACCCTAAACATCAGTATGTCATCAGCCTTCTCCTCAGCATAAATCCAAAACATAACCTCTTACTAGCTACGAGCAAGAAGATGTTAACACTGTCCCAGACAAAACCAGGTCACACATATGGATTACTAGTAGGAAGGTGTCTGGGAGATGCACTTGTTTATAATGTAGTTAGGTTTACAGTAAGTGATGCATATTGACTATTGACCAGATTTGATGTCATCCTGTTTTATCACTACAGGAACTTATTAAGTGAACATATTGTTAAACTAATACTGGGGCATTTGGTTGCCTGCTTTTAAAAAAAGTAGGCACCAACCTGCTATCTTCCCCCCTGCCCCGCACCCCACCTCCTCTTTAAATCAAGAATTTGAGGACAAATTTAGAGCTTTCATGAATTCAACTGAGGACAGTTTAAGAATGAATGTTTTGAGTTTTATATGAGTAGATAATTTCACGGAATGGAAAAAGCTACATTACAGCTTCTACAAATGAAAGATCAAGGAATAAAATAATGGAGCCAGGATTAAAGCAAAAGAGAAAGTAATGAATGAGAAAAGGACAGTGATACAATAAATAATAGCAGCTAGTTGGGATTCTAGAAGACTAATAAAAAAACATAAAATGAAAGCAGTAAGAGATGAAAGAACTGGAAATGCACAAGAATTATTAAGGACTTCTGATTAAAAGGTGAGTGTACATGGGGGAATGCTGACAAATAACAAACTCACTTGCTGCACACACCTCAAAGTCTTTGCTGGAAGAAGGTGTCCTGCTAATTATGAGATCTGTTTTAACTAAGATAATTGAAATATTGAAGCCTGAAGGGCTCATGTGCAGATTGCTTGTTGATACCCTTCAGTTATTTTTTCTGATATGTAATGCTGGGAAACGGGCCTGCAGAGTGTTTCTACATAGGACTTCAGCTGAAAACCCTGTACTTCAGGTATTTTTTTTCAGTCTGAAGATACCAACGTTACAGTAGTCATTTGACTACTGCACTGAGTAATAAAGTTCTACCTTCTTACTGACGGGACTGATACTACAGATCAGCTCTTGAGAGAAAAGGCTGCATGGAAGGAGAAGGAATCTGTCCCTGTGCCATCTGAAGTTTTTTCCTTTGTTGTCCAGTGCAATACTAATGTTAGTCAGGGTGAGAACTTCGAAGGCCCTGAGGACAGTGTGGAGATGATGGGAGGGAAATCATAATCCTCTTCCCAGGACACAGAGCAGCCATCTGGACAGTAGCTGTGCTCATCTTTATCCAGGGGGACTATGTACACCTCAGGCTCCGAAGAACCATGAGGGTTGACTGATAACAGAACATTTTCTGAGACCAAATACTGTACTCAAAGTGCTATGATAATTAACGTAAACACAACAGACAATATGGTCTCTGTTGGGCATAGGAAGCCATGGCTTTCAAAGCAGTTGCTGGTTTGGTAATAGCTGACTTGAAAGTCCAGCTGTGATATGAAACTATTACACATTATAGCTATTTAAAAGGGAGTACGTTAAGCACAAAATAAGAAAATGCTAATGAGCTGTTTTGCTTATCATAACATCTTGTGTACCATATAGTGGCAGCCTTCTCAAGGATTATGGTGGTATGTCTTTCAGAGTATTAAATACTGTTTTATTTGTTATGTGGATCAGAGAAAAAGCCTCCATGTATATAAAGATTGTGCCTGACACAGAAGGGTGGGTAAACATTGTTGTAGCTCCTTTGTATTATGAAAGACAAAAAAGATAAAATTTTATTGGGTAAATATTTGAATTTGGTAAAAAATAAAGTAATTGTCTTCAGTTTTAAAACTATATACCTACAACTTTCTTAGACACTGCATGATTCTATTATTACTGAAGGAAACAGAAAAGAAACTTGAACAATTTACCTTGCTTTATTAGATAACCATAGGAAGCAAAAGCTAATGATGGCTGGAACAATCAAGTATAACTACATATACATAGAAAAAAAAGAATGTTTGGAGCAGCTTTTTAGAGTAACTGTGGGTTGATTGGTTTTATTTGAGACAACTTAAAAAAACCTTAAACATATGTCTGAACATAGAAACATAGAATAATAGATTCATAGAATGGTTTGGGCTGGAAGCAACATTAGAGATCACCTAGTTCCAATGTCCCTGCTATGGACAGAGACACCTTCCACTAGACCAGGTTGCTCAAAGCCTCATACAGCCTGGCCTTGAACACATCCAGGGATGAGGCATCCACAACTTCCCTGGGCAAGTAGTTCTGGTGCCTCATCACCTTCACAGCAAAAAATTTCTTCCTAATATCTAATCTAAATCCAGTTATTAAATCCAGTTTCCAGTCCTGGAAATCCTGGCAGTTGAGTCAGAAAGAGAATAGCCCACTTTAATGCGGTTGTACTAGCAAAGAAAAACTATATCTTCTTTTCTCACCTTTCTTTCCACTCTTCTAAGTAATCTAGTTTCAGTAAATATCTCTGTTCGCACCATTGCAGTGAGGGGTGATTCCAGTTTGCACTGTGAATAACAGATGTTGCATGCTCCCTAGCAAAACATTGCCTTTACTTTTTGAAATCTGTTTTCCTTAATGGAGAATGATCAGGAATGAGAATTGAGAATAACTTAATTTTAGCGTTAGCTAAAGTAACAAAAGATTGCCCATCTTTATAAAGGAATACAATATTCCTGTACATTTCAAAGGAAATCATAATGAAAGCACAGTAAGTAATTGTTGAGTTTATGACTGCTTTTGAAATATCTGTGACAGGTGTTTTATTTCCACAAAAAGCTGTTAAAATGTTACTCCAATGTATTTTTAATATCTAAAAAAAGACAGGAGTAGTTATTATTTGCCATTATTTCAAATATATTGTTCACTACATACAATTTTCATGTTATATCTATGGAAATAGGGTGGAATAATATAATATATAAAGTGATTTCCACCATACTTTTATTTACTGACAGAGATATGGTGTCAGTTTTTGAAGCTAAATTGGGAAAACAAACCAGCAGTTTCCTTCATATATTAACCTTATATTTTTAATTATTAATAATGTGTTTTTCATGCATATATTCTATTTGATTTTGGAATTATACCTTAAAATTGAGATACTATCGTTTAGAAGATTATAGAAATGAAATTGCCAAAAGTTGCATCAATGTGGATGAAGTTGGCAATAATAATCAGATTTTTATAGTGCATCAGGAAAGAAGAAATATACAGTTCTTCCTAATGAGGAATACTGCCAGGGATGGGAAGGAAAAAAAAGGATGTTAGAGGTGGTAGACAGCCTCTTGCAAGAGTAGCATACATTGAATTTACTAGATTTCAGTTAAACATTTCTGGCTATTATTTCTGGTTTTGCCTTTTTGTTTTATTCCCTTGCTGATATTTTTTATAGTAGGCAGACCTGCATACTTACAGTGCGTTTAAATAAACTTGTAACCTGCCTTCCAAAATACATAATCTACATTTCAGATGGTAGGCACCACCTTTTTTTTCCTGGTAAAACTATTAGTAAATCCATATGTGGCTTAAAAAAAAATAAATTTAAATCTCATGAAAATTTAGGCCTGCACTAATCTGAATGTCATCTTCGTATACAGACCACATTCTTGGCCAGATATACAGCAAAGATGCAGGTTGTCTAACTTAGCTGCTTCATGTGTAATTCATAGGTGGCTAGCTCTGGCACACTCATTGGAATTGTTGAATTTAAAATTTCTCTATGCAGTTCAAACTGGAATGTGTATGACTGTCCTGACCATATTGGCCAGACATGAGCTCTTCTTGATAGTTACAGAGTTGCTAGAAAAGAGTTCAATCTCACATACTTTGCCTTTCATTTTAACTTCCTTAATCAAGAATGCTGCCCATCACAACTCACAGCAAGAGAATGCACAGATTAACGCAAAGCAAGCAAATGATCCTCTGCAAGGATCTACTGCCTTATTTTATGCTTTACAGAAGTGATTTTGTCTGGAAGAGATTTGATTCTACTTTCCTGGATGTAGTACTTTATACTTACTTTTAGTACTTACTGAATCTTATCTTATTGATTTCAGTCTGTTTCTCTGGTCTGTCAGAATCAGAATCATTAAAGCTGGAAAAGACCTCAAGGATCATCAATTCCAACCAAACACCACCTAACTCACTAAACCGTGTCCCTAGGCACCACATCTACACATCTCTTGAACACCCTTAGGGATAGTGACTCCACCACTTCCCTGGGCAGCCTGTTCCAATGCCTGATCACTCTTTCAGTGAAGAAACTTTTCCTAATATCTAGCCTAAACCTCCCCTGGTGCAACTTGAGGCCGTTTCCTCTTGTCCTATGACTTGTTATTTTAGAGAAGAGGCTGTGGAGGGTTGGCCCTTGGCTGGGGGCCAAACCACACACTCCCGCTCACACAGTCCCCGCCCCCACCCAATTT
>VZTO01009381.1:50536-66640 GCA_013400615.1 Syrrhaptes paradoxus | reverse complement strand
AGACAGCCAGGCAGACACTGAGTTGAGTTATGAAATGGAACACTCTCAGCGTTCCCCTTGCCACGTGGTAAAGAAAGATGCAGCCATGGAGGACCTCCACATTGGAACTAGAAGCCCATGCCGGAGCCGGGCAGTTGTCAGGGGACTGCAGCCCCTTTGGGAAAAGGACTTTTGCCAGAGAAGTTCTGGAGAAGGACTCTCCCATGAGAAAGGGACTCCATGTGGCAGCCAGGAAAGACTGTGAGGAGGAAAGAGCGGCAGACTGATTGCATCCCCCGCTCCCTGCCCCCCCTGTGCCACCTAGGGGGTAGAAGGTACAGAACAAAGACTTTGGGCTTTGGGAGGAAGGGAGGGGTGAGGGGGAAGTGACTTTTTAAGATGTGGTTTCTCTCTTTCAGCATCTTGCTTCTTGTTGTAAATAGTTAATAAACTAAATTGTTTTCTTGTTCTTCCCAAGTCGTGTCGGTTTCTTGCCTGTGACCCTAAGTGGTGAGTGAAACCCTCCCTGTCCCTGCCTCAGCCCACCAGGTGTTTAGCAAAAACTGTCCCTGTGCCTTTATAAACCACAACAAAACCATAACCAGTGAGAGTAAAATCAATACAATTACATCTACAACAATGTTTAACAAAATTTTAAAAGGTGACAAGGTAGAGATTATTGGTACTGTTCTTGCATTTAAAAGCAGTACATATGGAACAAGCTCTGATATTAATGTCCTGTTTTCAGGACATAATAATTTCTCTATTACCAATTTATTGTTGAGGATAGTGTTCAGGAAGTAAAAATAACAGAAGAGATTCAGCTTGCTTTATGTTAGATATTACATTTGAGCTTCTCACCTTAGACCCAAAGCACAGGAAGCAAATAGCCACTTGTAGGGAACAATTTGGGAATACATTAGGATATTATCTGATATTAGGAACTTATTTAAATTTTTATTTCTTTCCATTAACAGTGTCTCATTTTATAAATCTGTCTTACTTCCCATTTCTATCTTCAGTCGGGCCCAAGCTAATTTACTCCCAGGTTTTCTTGAGATAGTCAAATAATTGCCTTAGGAAGAGACCCCGGCATTTTCTCTGTCTGGATTTAGACAAGTTCTATGGGTGCATATAAAGCATGGATGTATCCATCCACCATCATTCTTCAACCCTGTCTAGGGATGTCACTGGTTCTCAAATGCCCACAGCTTCATGAAGCCTCACATTACGTGGTCATAAAGTTATTTTTAATGAACTGTGAAATTTCCTCCTATTATTTCAGGCACTTTCAACTGAAAACAAAACCAACAAAACCTCCCACATCAAAGCCAAAGCCAGTAGTTCTTCTTATATAATATAATAAAATAAGATGTGGCGTTCCCTAGGATGTTGTGGACATTAAATTTTGCTTAGATTCAAAAGGAGACAAGTTCATGTAAAAAGTCCACTGAGCCTTATTATAAAAACGCCATTTCAGACTTAGAAAGCCTCAAGCTGTTGAAGGCTGGGACAGCTCTCTGCGTGAGCATCACCATATGGTTTCCTTTACTCTTCTGTAGGCATCCACTGTTGGCCACTGCTGGATAGTATACTGACCAAAATGCACTTTTAACCTAACTCTTTATAACTGTTACTGTGTAGCTGTATGAGACCATTTGACAGCAGCTTGTCAAGAGCTAAACTGCTTCTTACTGCTTTCCCAATTTATATTTTGTTTGGGCTTTTAGTTTTGGTTTTGTTGGGTTCCCCCCCCAATAAACTAAGCTGTAATTACTTCTTAAATCTGAGATTGCTGTCACTCCAGCATTTGTGCAACACATTTTTCAGCCTTAATTCACTTATTGCTGCTCTCTCATGTTTAAAAGTATACAGATTCTATGCTTTATAATTACATGGCATGCAGTGCTCTTCAATATAGCTTCATTCTTAAGATTCCTTTAGTCGAAGTAGCTGAAACCTATTGACATGTTTCATAAGGTACATCAGAATTAGTTATTGTCAAAAAAGGATTAAGTTATTGTCTGTTTGGTAATGCAAGATGATGTATGGTTTATATTTTCCCTATGGGAACTGTAACTGCTTTTATGCAGTTTTTTATGCAGGGTTTTTTTGGGTTTTGTTTTTTTTTTTTAGTTTTCTTAATCTCACAGCTAAGCACTGTTCAAAATCAAAAAAAAAATGAAGCCCAATACGGTCTGTTTTGATGCACATACTGGAGCACAGCCTTTGCATAGCCCAAGTGCTTTCAGTACCTGCAGAACACTGCTCCCCATAAGCATGTGGGACAGTCCACTGCCAAATCACTAATTATTCTAACATTATTAAAGAAGGATGCAGCTTCACCGAATATTTACTTATCCAAGGAAGAGAGATGATATCATAGGTTTAATAAAAACACACAATTTGGGACAAGAGGAAGAAGATAATTTAATGTTATGGTACTCTATATGTCTTTTTACAAAGTCTGCTCAAAATCCCATTGTGTAAGCACCATTACAAAAACAACTAAACAGTTGTGAACATTATACACTAGTCAGAGTTTGGTTTAATCTTTCCACATGTGTATGTCTACATACATACAGGCATGCTCATGTCTTTTATTTTTTCCCCATTGCTGTCTATTTTCTCTTTTTTATAACTCTCTATACTCTGTAGATTAGCTTAGCCTTCATTATAACACTAAGGATGAGAAGAAACATATTGTTCTTTTGTAGGAATTCTTATTCCTTTTATGTAAAACTAGTAACAGTGTAGCACATTTTTTGTGCTATTACATGATCACCTGAAAACTGAGATCTCATGACATACATGTATGTATTAGCCAATGTAGCACATAAAAAACCCCCAAATCAATAAGAAGCTAATTCAAACAAATCTGTACACATTCACGCAGCTGTGGGAAATAAAATCTGGACTAACAAAAGCAGATTAGTGTCATAAAGTTTTCCTCTGCCAAAGGCACAGAAGCATAGTATCACATAAAGATGCTACTTCTTACAAGGAGCAGCATTTCAACGGCAAATTTCATAACTTTCTTTAGACATTGTAAGCTGAAAAAAACATGTAGTGAGAACCACTCAGGAGTGTGTGATCTTTTTGTTAAACAAACAAAAAAGTATCAATGCTCTTTACTCCTATGTTCATTCTTTTTAAAATTAGAAATATAATGTTCTCTAGTGAGATTAAAAGACAAACACTGAAGTTCCCATTCATAGATTTGGTTGATTAAACTGACTCGCTGAAAGTGGTCTACTTTGCTTCAGTTTCAGCAGCTTTGGTTTATGTTTCAAGATTTAATTAAGACCAATCCCCCTTTGGAAATTTAAAGAGAGCTGGCAAGATATGGTAATTCTCATGTCTTCCCTCACACTGGTTCTCAGTTGTGTATTTTTCATCATGACTGCTACGAAATCTATCTTTAACCAAAAAAGCTTTTTCCCTTTCTTATAGTTATTCTTGCATCTCTTTCAGAATGTATTCTTATACCTAAATAAAGCAAACTTTCATGAAGGAGATTCCATCCTATAATTCATATGTATTGTGCTATATCCTAGGGTTAGAGGAGGATTTAGAGCTATAGAAGCTTGGAAAAAATATGATTTTACTACCATTTTCTTCTTTGAAGTAGACTTTCTCAGAAATTTCTGATTTGAAAAGCCCATACAAAAGGCTTATTTCTAATAAATTGTCTAAATCCATATTTATTTATGGGTATTGGTGGATGAGAAGCTCAACATGAGCCAGCAGTGTGCGCTTGCAGCGCAGAAAGCCAACCGTGTGCTGGGCTGCATCAAAAGAAACATTAGCAGCAGGTCAAAGGAGGTGATTCTCCCCCTCTACTCCGCTCTTGTGAGACCCCACCTGGAGTACTGTGTTCAGATGTGGGGCCCCCAACATAAAAAAGACCTGGACCTGTTGGAGAGAGTCCAGAGGAGAGCCACAAAATTAATCAGAGGGATGGAGCACCTCCCCTATGAGGACAGGCTGAAAGAGTTGGGGTTGTTCAGCCTGGAGAAGAGAAGGCTCCGAGGAGACTTAATAGCAGCCTTCCAGTACCTGAAGGGGGCCTACAGGAGAGATGGGGAGGCACTCTTTATCAGGGAGTGTAGTGAGAGGACAAGGGGTAACGGGTATAAGCTAAAAGAGGGTAAATTTAGACTAGACATTAGGAAGAAATGTTTCACTATGAGGGTGGTGAGACACTGGAACAGGTTGCCCAGGGAAGTTGTGGATGCCCCATCCCTGGAGGTGTTCAAGGCCAGGCTGGATGAGGCTTTGAGCAACCTGGTCTAGTGGAGGGTGTCCCTGCCCATGGCAGGGGGGTTGGAACTTGATGATCTTTAAGGTCCTTTCCAACCCAAACCATTCTATGGTTCTATGATCTATGATATTCTTGCCATTGCAATTACTTCTTTTTCTGCAGATACTTTGACTTAGAAAAATAACCCCTCCATTGTACTGAAGACTATAGTCTGGATTACGATTTGGAATGTGTCTACATCTGATAATTTTTCAGATATGGTGAAACCTCTATATTTTCCATTTGAAGCATATTTACTTATCAAATGGAATTTTGAGGACACTGGAACTCTTTGCATTTTATACTTGTATTGGTCAAAGATCTCAAAACATTTTGAATACTGAAAATGCAGAAACAGTGTTTTACACCCAAATTAACTTTTAAGACTTTTTAAGACAGTAAGAGCAAATATGAAGAATGACAGTGTGTCACTGATTGGCTAGAAGTCATGCAACATGTTCAGAAAGCCTGAGAAACTGAGTCACACAAAACCTAGAACTACAGTTCCTTTAATTCACTGCAGTAATTTTGATAAAGTGGAATTATTGTTAAATAATAAACAATTTTCTTAAACTCATACTTTTCTTCACAAAAAATTATATACTGAATAAAGGCTGTTTTCTGCAAAATATTTCACTTGTATTTTCTTTTAGTCCATCAAAGCCATGAGATACTGGATCTTACGAGTAACTGGTGCTGAGAAAGCTTTTTTTTGTGTGTGTGTGTATGTGTGTATGTGTGTGTGTGTAATGCTAAGAACACAAAAAGAATTTGGCCTCAGAGAACCTCACTACCAAGGAAAAGTCAGCAGTAAACCTGGCATAGAGTCAGTGAGACATGGTAAATTGTGCTATGCTGGGTGCCAGGCTGGTTGCCCCCTGTGACAGGCAGAGCAAGAGTACTTCTCAGACTGAGCTACAGCTTACAGAAAAAGTCTGCTTTATATCTTGTTTACGTGGGATGTAATCTACAGAATGAAGCGTTTCTGCCCCTAGAGTGCATGATGACAGTAGCTGCAGAAGCAATCTCTCCCTTAATTCTATAGGGATTTTTATCCTTTAGGAGACAGAAAAAGCCTCAAATATTCCTATGTAGACCCCAAATCCAGAGAGCCTAATATTCCTGAGGAATATGTTGATTTATTTGGTTGTTTTAATAGCTCACAGGACCTAGTTTACATTTTCAACACAGTAGGTCTGTGCTTGTTTAAGTGACTGACAGTCAGTCACATGGGGTTTATTTTATGATTTTTATGGGGCAGAGCTTTACTACTTTTTAAAATATGCATTTTTATATATAGTTTTTTGGAATGTGTATCTGCAGGCTAAAACCCCTTTACAAGTACTTCATCATTGCGAGAATTATTAAAAAGACACAATTCTTGTACCTTCTAAATTTGTATTCAGCTTACCAATATGACCAAAGTATCAGACAAGTACATAAGCCCTGACAACTACAAAAGCACCAGAAAATTTTAAGTTATCCAGAAAAATATTTACCTCTTAATGAAACGCCAATCAGTGAGGCAATCTTTCACTATAACAGTTGTATCATTTCACAGTAAAAGAACACCCTGAAAAACTTGACTGCTAGACATTTTCACATAACAAAAACTCCCACTATATTGTGGTTTTTTTCCTATTCAAGAAGCAGAGAGAAATGCATCAAAGCTAGACTTACATAACTGTAGTGAAAAAAGCTTTTATCTTCTGAAAGTTCTTCCTCTGTGTGAGAAGCCTTGAATTCAGGTGTTACTGATGCCATTTTTTTAGATATGATCTTACTATTTTTTCACCAAGAATTGAACTCACTATGTTTTTTATCCAGGGTGTATCAGGGTATTATCAATTTAGACAGTTGTCATATTTCATGGTATGACATGTCTAATGCCTTCATATTAAACCACTGAGAGATGCCATTGCCTTTGGATGTCCTTCAGTTCACTTAGCTTTATCTTGAAAAAAACCAAAACAAAACAGAAAACTTCAGACAGGTTTATTTTTTTCAACAATCGATGTTTTGCAGTGAAGTAAAGTTGAAGCAGTAAAGGTTCTACTGAGTGACTTGATAAGTGGTCATGTTAAATGATACAACACTCATTTACTTTTAACCACTTCATGTAAAAACAGATGATAAGAAACTGAGATTATACTTTCATATAATCTTGCCTTGTTTTAAGACCTATTCTGTTTCAACAGTGTTCAAAATATCAACACTTTCTACATGCAAGTCTTCAGGCTGCCTGAAGCTTTTGTTTTCCATGATAAAACTTAGCCTCATATCTGTCAGCTACACTAACCTCTACTTGTCCCAGTCTTCCTTTTATAACATCCTCCCTTTCACAGGTTACAAGTCCCTAAATCAATCCACTCTAAAATGTTATGTTACATACAGAAGATATTACATATGTCTCATTCTTGCATGAGATTTTTCAGACTTTATGATGCAGTATCAATCACCGTTTTGTGTGGGAAGTTTGAAGCAGAAAACAAACACAAACACACACATTTCTCTTTAAATTTCTAATTTCTTTAAATCAGTTATAAGGTAAAAATGCACTTTACATATTGTCAAGTCTGTGATGATCAAAACTGATGAGTAGGAAAGAAAAAGATAGTGTTCTTCCTCGACCACAGAGGTGCTGCTTTTTTTTTTTTTTTAGTAACAGAGTTGATCAGGAATGACATGCATAACTGGGGTACATATGCACACCTTCTTGTTCTCCTTTGTCATATATGGGATATTTTACTTATATTGCATATTATACTTTCCTCTCTTCACTGTGACCAGTGTAAATTTCTACCTAATGTTCAACTTTCTTTCTTTTTATTGACCAGTACTTGACCTTTTATAGTTAACATTTTTACTCTTTGAGGCTTTTGCTATCATCCTGTTCTCTCAGGGACCACCACTATATCACCAGATTCTTGCTTCACGCCCCAACGTTCAGACTCAGGAGTGCATTGGCATAAATGTGTGTTGACCTCAGTTTAATACAACTACGTGATGTTTCTGCCTGTGAAAACATGGACATACATGGCAGCCCTTTGCAGCTTCAACTCTGTGAGTGCTGTTAAGGGGAAGGGGATGACAGTCCCAGGCCACCCCTGTGGGACAAACAGCCCCCTGGGGTCATGGGTGCTATGGGAATATTTCACCTCTTCCCTGAGATCAGGGCAAAAAGAGCAGGTGGCAATGGGAAAATGGGCAGGAACAGTCTCAGGCTGACCCAAGGCACAGGGGGAAGGGAGCCTTCCTATTGAAAAACTGAGCGACACTGATGGTTGTCTAAAACATCCCCCTACCCCTCTGTTCCTGGAAAAAAATGAAACTGCCAAGTGAAACTGTAGGACCCCAAGGGCCTTTGCAGGGACAGGTAAATGTAATGTCAGCAAAAATGCTTTAATATTAGAACATTTGAATGCAATGTTAGAAAAACTTAATAAATTCTTGGTACCTTTTGTGTGTCCCCATTTACCCTTAACAAGATTTTGAAAGTCACAACTTAGCTATACACAACTTAGGTGACAGTTGTTACCTAACATTACATTTCTTTGTATGACCTCAGAAGTTGGTGTACACTTCACCAATTCTAAACTGTGGCGGCAGTTTTGTTAGGCAGATATAAATGTTGCAATCATGAGGTATTAGCAAAATATGAAAAGGAAGAAAGAAAATTAGGTTTGCTATCTTAACTTCCTGTAGTTCTAGCAATCTTGAGATTATATCTTGAAGTAGTAGCAGGAAAAAAAGAATTCCTAATGGATATTTTTTAACTGATTCACTTCCCTTAAACAACAGATGCTGTGGTTGTCAATATCCTTTAGTTCGGCCCGGTTCGCTTGTGCTTACCTCTTACCGCTGTCCAAGGCACTGAAATTGTACCCGTGGTTCAGCCTGTCCAGCAATGTTTACACTCACATCTGGGTTGCACGTTATCTTTGTTTCGTCCACACACACAGCATTTTCCTGGTATGATTCAATTGTTTCATTTTTCCTTCACAAGGGTAAAGAATAGTTGTTTGGATTTCCTATATTTCCTACATAAATCACTTTCAAAGTACTGGACCATTTTTGAATTCAAGAAATTAGTTAAAAAGCTCTTTTGTTGCTTTGGATGTCAAATTCTGCCCTCATACAGAAAAAAAATCCAACAAAGTAATTTAATTCTACTTTAATGTAGATTCATATGCGTATACTAGAGAAATCAGTCTCTGTAGCTTTGCATATTTCTTTTAAAAGAGTATTCTTTTTAAGTAAGCTTGATTTGGCAAAGGTAAGTTTAATCAGAAAAACAAAGAAACAAAAAACCCCCAGACAAATAAGAATCCCTCTGTTCACTTCTTACACACCACTCAAATGTTAAAGTTTCATCTATATGCAACCTACCATTTCAACAATATAGTGCATCTGTTTGCATATTAAATAGTGTACAAATACATATCCATCATCATTGACCTGATACATACAGCTTTGAGTGAGACACTGGGAACTGAGATTAAATGTCTTAAAAATAACCAAAGACAAAACAATGCCCCCCCCAAAAAGCAGCATAATTTAAATCATACTGATATGATTGTTCTGTACTTCCCAGATAAGAAAGGTGGTTTTGGGTGTTTGGGGTTTCTTTATTTCTTTTATTTTTTTTAATACAGTTCATACCTCTTGTATTCAAAATACAGAGACATTCTCTGAAAGTTATTCTTAAAAGAGTAGTACTAGAATTTATAGCATATGTTCTGCACAGCTTACTCCATCTTAATGCTAGAAAATAAATACATGTGTAGATGAGGTTTTCAGATGCCACAGCATAGCTCATTTTGACAGTGGCACAGTATGGCTCATTTTTAAGCTAATAAACATACAATTATAGAAAAAGCATTGGAGCTTTAAATTTCCACCTGCCTGGAAGCAAATGTTACTTTGAGAAAACAGTATTATTCACTAGAATTCATTGTCTCCACCAGCAAATTTTAGCACTTCTTTATTATGCATAGTACAATCAGGGGTATATATACATATTCATGTGTATGTACTCACAGAAAAAATGTGTTGGACACTTTAAGACTGTCTTCTAGCTTGATACAACTTTATTAAAGAAACATTTTTGCCTTGTAGTCTGCAATTATTCAAGAGAGTTTAAGCATGGCAGAAGAAAGATCCTATTAAGCAATGAACCTCTTAGCAGAAAGAGAAGTAATTGGAACAGGGAGACTGTTGGAGGTGTCGGCCCTTGCATTTAGATATCACTCGCATGCCCAGGAAGCTGTGGAGTTCTTATGTATGTGCTGCATTTGGTCATGTATGTCTGTTGTCTGGAGCAACCTATAGTTAGTCCAGTAGAGCGAGAGAAAGTAAGTACAAATTCTCACAAGTTCAAAAAGAGAGGAGGATACCAACAGCTATGTGGATTTAAGAAATGCAAGTGGTGGAAAGGAAAGCTGAAGTCCACACACCGTACATGTCAGAGAAGAACAAGGGCCAGCTACCTACTTAGCAATGGGGAGACAAGAACCCAGGGAGGCTCCCCATGGGAAATGTCAGGTTAGGGTGTGGCAGCCAGGGCCTGCCCACCACTCCAGCCAGGAGGCACTGGGGCAACTCCAGTCTCTGGGGATGGGCTGGGGCTGGGCCAGGATATGGGCCTGTGGGTGAGACCAGCTCAACTAGGCCCGTGGCCAGGAAGTGCTGTGGGGATCTCGAGACTGGCCTTGCTGCAGCATCACTGGGACAGGGGCTGATGGCCCCAGGGGGATGACACTGTGTCCTGGGCCATGGGCAGGGTGGGGAGAGTTCTGTGGTGTGGTAGCGAGGTCCTCAGCCACGAGCAGGTGGGTGAAGTCCTAGGAAGATGGGCAGAAATAGTCAGGGTTTATGGTGTCCTCAAGGCCCTGACACTGAGCCTGCAATTACTGATGCATTTGGTTCATTCCAATCAAATGTCTCTTCAAAGATGATTGCACAATTTTTTGTAAATAAACTTAAACTTGTGCAATTGGGCACTTGGGTCTTCAGCTCAGATTTAAGTGCTGCTGTATTTTGAAATACAATGTTAGGTCTTGAGGGAGTTCTGTATGTTTTTTTCTACCAAATCACTCATCAAGCAATCTGGAACTACTCTAGTCTCCCGGTGGTGAATTCTAGCATAAAGCAGCAGCAATAATGCATGCCAGATCCAAATAATATTGTTACTTCTCTGAAGAGCTGTTTATACAGTAGTTTGCCTCTCCAGTATGTCTGCTTGTATACACAGTGCTTTGTATGCATGCTGCTATTAACCTCTTAATCAAGAACACTATTTGTACCTGCCAGAATTTCATATACTTTTTCTGGTTTTGTAGAGAGGAACATACATAACTGAAAGATTCTTCATGTTGCTGTACTCTGAGGAGAAAAAGTACAACAGACTACACAAGGAAGCAAGTATTCTGAGCCAGGGCTTTGGCTGTAACAAACTGGCAGAGGTTAATTCTATGTCCAGCTGTCTCTAGTCCCTGTGGGTCACCTTGGCAGGTAGGAAATGGGAGTAGCAGAGAGGTGTTCCTGTCATTTCATACAAAGCACAGAAAATGAAGAAAGAAGTATTTGGACCATGGAAGCACCACATTTTTTGCAAATATATCAGATTGTCATTACTCTTTTTCTATAGGCATTTTTTTGGTTGAAAGTTTTTTTTTTTAATTTTTTCGTTTGTTTAGGGTTTTTGTCTGGCAAAACAGGTACAAAGTGTAGCCTCATATATTTATGGTATGTATATCTTTTTGACACCTTGATTTCTAAATATGCACACACTGAGGTATGCAAGACAAAAACTGCTATGGTTTTTTGTTTGTTTTTTTTTTTTTTTAGTGAAAGCTCGACTATACGTTGTTTTGCATGTAACTGATTAAGCCAGTAAGAACTTAAGAGAAGGACAAGATCAGAGGAAAGGAAATGGCAAATTGAGGACCAGATGTTACTACTACAAATTTAATTTTAGAGCTGACTGGAAAACATCATTTGCAAAAATAAAGCTGGTGCTGTAAGGAAGTACAATTTTGAAATAGGAAGAGAGATAACAAAATAGTGAAATTTTATTCACTACAAATGAACAGATTTGCTCTAACTGGAGCTCCATCATCTTTCAGGGTGACTTTGGCTAGATAGTGAAAATGTATTTGGGGACCAGTGAGCACTAATTTACTGCTTTGGGTTTTGTTATTGTACAAAATTAAATATGTGCTCTAACCCAAATTGATTCTCTGAGGGCTCTGTTCTAAAATATTTTCATAATCATTGTTGTGGGATTTTTTTAATCTTCACTATTGTCTATTCCCTATACAGCACTTCTCAAACAATGAGTCCTTCATTAGCCCTATTTAACAAATCCCAAAGTGTCAAACTATTTGTACCATATGAATAACACTAATTCTGATCATAGGTGCAGCTCCTAGTATTCTAATAGAATGAATTCCATCAGGTATTCTGTCAACCTGTAATTTTTTTCAGTTATTTATATGGAACTGTTTGTTGGTACTTGTGTCACTGTCCATAAAGTTTTAATGTTGATGAAGCTTATGAAGTTTTAGACAACCAGAGCAAAATATTATTGTAATTTATAATCTTAATGAAAAAGGCAAGAAACCTGTGATGTCATTTACTAAGGTTTTCAAAATAGTTGTTTTTTGAAAATTGTTTTAATTTGTGTATTATTTCATTTTTGTGAGGGGAAAATATTTGCATTGACTTTTGGTTTCTTTTAATCCTGTTTTTCTTTTTATTATAGTAATTCTTCTATATTTTTTTCAATGTTTGCATTTTCTTTTCTTTAAAATTTAGAATAAGTAGAAACAAGTATTATCTGCTTCCTCCCCACACCCCCCAATATGTTTATGACTATTCTCTCACATGCATTTGCTACAGAGGAAGCCAATCTTCATCCTTCCTCCATCATTACTGCCTCCTCACCTCAGCCCACTTTTGTTCAATAAATTTTTAAGCACAATCCTTCTTTACTACAAACAAAACAGACAGCAAAACAAAAGTGTGAAAATGTCAAAGGGATTTTTTAGTCAATCAGAAACATATCTGTTGCTTTGTCTATAACATATTTGCCATTTTTAAGATTCAAAACCACAATACTGACTGAAGATAAGAAGGCTGTAATAAAGTCTGTCACAAAATGAAAGAATAACCTTTGAATCCTACTTCCTTATCAGTCAGGACGTTCGGGTTACATCTCTGCATTAGCTGAACATAGGGTAGAAACATAGCTGATTTTTCTAAGGAGGAATAAAGACTCAACTTCCCCTTAGTAATTCGTTAGTACATTCTCGGTTTAATTACACTGGTTCTGCTTTATTGATTGCATTAGTATACTTAATCTATATACACCAAAATACCAAGGGGCAAGAGTCAAAAACATTTAAAGATATCTAAACAGGGGCATAAAACTAGATGTTCTGTGGGATTTTCAGTTGTATCTTTCCAATTAACTTGTTAAAAACAACAATGATTTTGAGCTTTTGATAGAGATTGGTGGTTATTGGGGGATCTTGGTTAAGCCTTGCAATTTTCATTTAACAAAATGCTGGGACTGTCTTCTACAACGAAATTGCATTTCTCATGGTAGCAGCAGATGTGGAGGACAAGAAGAGGATGCTGTTTATTCAATTAATCATCCCTTGAACCACTCCTTCATCTTTGAAAGGTTCTTTCCCCTACCGTTAAAAATCTACTGACAACAGGGCAAATCTCAAAACAAGCCAAAAAACCCATACTGTTCCCAAAATAAACAGGTTAAATTGCTTTTCTCCTGAGGTGTTAGTAGTGGCAGGCTACAGTGAACATTTTTTTCGAAACAGTAAGACTTTCATTAAACTTTTTAGATGTTAGAAAATGTAGTTTCTCAGTGGAAAAAAAGATTGTGAAGGGCCTTGAACATGAGTCAAATTTTTGAAAGGTGGGTAATCAAAACGGTTATTCTTTAATGTCACTTGTGTTGTCAGAATGTCCAAATTTCAAAACAGCAGGAAATATTTATTTCTTTTTTGTCCTGTCAGACTACTCTGACTGTGGGAAATGTAATATTTTGTTTCTCCACTGAAGAAACAATAAGTAAATCCAAAGCTGAGTTCCAGCTGGGCCTTCCAATAAAGTCTGTCCTCCCTAATAAAGAATAATAGAATGCCATTAACATTGGCAGTCTTATCCAGACATCAGTGTTCCACTGAGGTTTTAACAGACTGCAATTTAGATATAGTATTCCAAGATACTGGTCAGTTTTGAAAAGGCTATTTTAAATCTTCAGAAGTTTTCATCTTAATTTAAAAGTATAAAAGCTGGAGAGCCTATTTTAATTATACACACATGAACAATTTGACAAGGAAATCTTGCTGGTTGATGATCTGATTCACTCAGAATCTGCTGTGGCTACTATGAAAAGACAGATGACCACAGACCTATATCTTGAGACTTGGGATAGAAACCAAAACTAAAAATTACAAGTACAGATCAGAAATCTCAAGAAAGTCTGTTTAAATTGTTCTGGAAGACAATTCTAATAAAGGCAAAATATACTATCTGATAAGAAAAAAAGAGAATTTTGCTATTTTCTGGATATGCCATAAGGGTATTGTTGTGTTTTAGAAAGGCCACAGGGACAGTCTTTAGTTAAACACCTGGTGGTCTGAGACAGGGACAGGGAGGGGTTCACTCACCACTTAAGGTCACGGGCAAGAAACCCACACGACTCGGGAAGAACACAAAAAAACCAATTGAATTTATTAAATTATTTACAACAAGAAGCAAGATACTGAGAGAGAGAAACTACATCTTAGTAAGGCACTTCTCCCCCACCCTTCCCTTCTTCCCAAAGCCCAAAGGCTTTGTTCTGTACCTTCTCCCCCGCCGTGGCGCAGGATCCCATGGAACGGGGGGGTGGCAGTCAGTCTGCCGTTTTTTCCTCCTCAGGGGATGGCTCCTCACAGTCTTTCCCAGCTCCAGTGTAGGGTCCCTTTTCACGGGAGAGTCCTCAAAACTGCTCCAGCATGAGTCCTTTTCCACACAGGGTCACAGACCCCCAAAGACTGCCCGGCTCCGGCGTGGGCTTCTCCAAAAACTCCAACGTGGGGTCCTCCACGGCTGCATCTTCTCATGGGCTGTACCAAGGGACAAACCGTCCTTCAGCATGAGTCTTCACCACTCTGCAGGGGAAATTCGGGGCCGCTTCCTTCCTCTTGCTTGTCCTCTTCTCTGACCGGAGTGTCATGTAGTCCTTCCTCTCAAAATTCCACTTCTCTCTCCGCCACAGGTCTTTCACCAGCTCCGGAGGAAATGAACTCTCAGGCGAGCCATGGCAGAGGCTTGGGCTACTGCAGGTTGGTTTGCAGAAGCCAGGCAGGTGGCTGGATGGCTGGGCCAGCCTGCCTGAGTCTTGCCCTGCCCGGTGCCGTACCACCCCCACTGTTCCGTGTCCCCTCTTAAGTAAGTCATTCACAGAGGCACTGATTGACTCAGCCTGAGCTGGGGAAACTTCCAGTCGTTTCTCACAGGGGCTAGATCGGTGGTACTCCTTCCCCCACTCCCTCCCCCCCATTTACTAAACCTTTGGAGCCGGGGTGGGGGGTGAACCCTTAACAGTCACTTAGAGGACGGCTAAGCCCATCCCTCGCTGCCAGCAGACCTGGAGTCCCGGGAAACCTTTAGCAGCTACTTACAGGAGTCATTACTGTGGTTCCTCCCTGCTACCAGACAGACCCATCACATAAAACTACAACAGGTAAATATGCAATACATCTTTCATGGCTAATTGGTCAGCAATTGCACTTTTTAAAATACATTTTTCTAAAACTCAGGTGAGAACTACATATGTGATGCCAGTTTTAAATAAAACATGAAAAATGTAAAAAGTATAGTGGTACGTGAGGATTTTTGAGCCAAGCAGACAGCACATAGGATAACTTTTTAAAGACATTTTTAGTCTTTATTGAGAACTGTTTCTTTTTTGTTGTTTGGAATATATTTCTTTCAGCACTTTGCAACAGCCTGACCAGAAGTGACAGCCCTAGAAGAAAACTGAAACTTCTTCTGACAAAATTATTATTTGTACCTTCTGAGGGAGTTGAATGCACTGTAAGCTATATTTTTGCCATCTCTCTATATGTTATAAATGTCTGCTTTTATGTTTTTTTGAGTTTTATATGTAGTCTCTTTGATTGTTTAAGTCAAAAGCCAAAGATACTAGTTTTGAAATTTACCTTTAAAGTGAATGAAGTACCAAAAAAGATTAGAACGTGTATGTTAGATCATATTAAATAACTCATAGATATAAGAGCATTGGTGTCCATGTTCACAACTGTATTTTTTTAAAAAAAGTAAACATTATTAATTTTTTAGACAGAATAGTGATTAAAAAGAGACAAAATACAATCAAAAGCTGTGAGATTAAAAAAAAAACAGACTTTCTTGATTGAACCTCTTTCTTTGAAGTAGGAAAAGTAGCTGGGCGGATGTATTTCTTCATGGATTTTTTTTCAATTAAAAAGCTCAATTTTTCATAAAGTAGTTTAGTTCTAACACCAGATTCTGTTTAGTTCAGGTTGCTTTACTTATTTCTAATAAAATTTAAATTGGGCTCTTTCAGAATCCTAAGCATTCTTTAAACAGCAGTTTTACATAGTTACATGTGTAAGTATGTTTTGTTGTAATTGAAATTATAGCTTTTCAAATGTTGAAAACATGCTCTGCACTGTAAATAGGTTTAAAAGATCATGTTAACTCTAAGGCTACTGGACGTACATAGGTGTCATGGGTTAAGCAGAAGAGAGTTAAATTTTTTTTTT
>VZTO01009381.1:19521-50157 GCA_013400615.1 Syrrhaptes paradoxus | reverse complement strand
GCCTTTGGTCATCAGGTGGGGAGGGGCACTATCACTGTGTATCACACTGCATATTTGTATATAGTATTATTTCCAATATTATTGTAGTTTAGTTATTAAATTGTCCTTATCTCAACCCACGAGTCCTCTTTGCCATTTACCTCTTTAATTCTCTCCCCTGTAATTGGGTGTGGGCTGGGACTGTGTGAGCGGGTGTGTGTGGTTTGGCCCCCAGCCAAGGGCCAACCCGCCACAATAGGGTAAGCAGTTTTGCAACTGAAAAGAGAGCTCTAGGGAATGATAAAACTAAAAGAGGCTTAAAAAATTCATTTTCCTTTCCCCTGGAGTTTTCTAGGATCAGAAATTTTCTTGTTCATCCAAGTGAAATTATGAGAATGTTCACAAAAATATGATTGAATGAAAGGCTAGCACTCCTAGACAATCCCTTCTCAGAGCAGCCAGCCAGGTAGGCAGGACACGTACCAGGGCTGAGAAAGTGATTTGAACTCTGATGTTGAACACAATGGTATCTCCTTTTTGAAACTGTACATGTTAGTATGACAGTTCTGTAGTTAGATCACTCTTCCTGGCTGAAGAGAAACTCACTTTCATATCCCAAATTAGGCAGAGTCTTTTGTACCAAATTTTGTGGGATCAAAAATTTTATTTCTTATAAAATGAAGTACGTATTTCTCCATTTAATTTAAATTGGCAGTTCTGAGGAAAAGGAATAAAAGACTAAATTGAATCACAATCAAGAACCATAATTAGATTCAAATTTCTAAACTGCTGTTGAAGAAGTACCCTTTAGTAAAGTCACACCCTGTTTAATGCTTTGAATAAATATTTGCTTTCCTGTGTCTTGAAGATTCTTCATACTTTTCCTGAAAATATAATTGGGTTGGATATAAGTTATTTTTTTATTTATTTCAAGCTATAGGCTCACTTTCATAGATGAAAGGGGATTGATTATCAATACTCTTCAAGAAGAAAAAATCCACAGAGTAAAGAAAAGTCCATTGGTAGAAGTTCTTTGACTTACCAGCTTTCAATTTTACTTCTGGTTTTCTTTTTTCTTTTTTTTAATTTTTTTTCCACCCTTTCTGTATGTCAATAGAATGCTTTAAAAGGTATCTGTGGTTTTCAAGACATGGCTCACATACAGCCTTCAAGAATAAAATTACTAAATTATTGTAATGTTCAAATACATGAAATACATTTTTTTAAATGATACACATTATGTGAACAGAGGAGGTTATAAGTTTGTCATGAATGTGCATAAACATAATTCTACTATATCCTAAAAAATGAATTTTCTGAGAGAAGAAAATTATTTCTAATACTTCCCATGCTAAGAAGAAAAAAACTTTAATGTTTCTGAAATTTGTCACACTTGTGGACAATTTTGTGGAAAGGTAATTCCTGAAATTATCTTTCTCCTTATATTTTATTACATTGTTATTTTCTGGCTTTTTATTGGATGCCAAGGAAGCTGAGTCTTTTGGCATTGCCGCTTTATATAACAAAGTTAGGCTTGAAGATTACATCCCTCAATGGGACACGACTTAATCTCAAAGTCCTTCTTCACACAATTGATTGATACAAAAGAGATACTAGATAACCTACAGGAACAGTACTGGTGGCCAGTATTTTAACCTAAACAGATATTTTTCCAAGTAATTGACAAAATGACCAGTTACAGATCCATGGTGGGTTTTATTTGTGGTTTTGGCTTGCTGAGATGTCAAATTACCTTATTATTGTATTTGACAAATATATTGGCCAAAGCTGTAAGTTATTTGACGTTCTGTTACCAAAACCTGAGGAATACTTCAGATATTCTGGTGATAAGCAGCATATAAGAGCTGAAAACTCAGGTGCTAATCAAATCTGCAATGTTCATTCATATGCCATCCACACATGATCGTTAATCTGTGTAGTTCTAATATCCAATAATATCAACAGTGGTAAAATAAAATAGAAATGCTACTTATGCTGACTTTGTGTAATCCATCTTTCATTTTAAGAATTTATTCCTTCGTTTAGTACCATCAACACATAGAATATTCTTCAAGGCTAAGCTTTGCATTTGGAGCTCCTGTTTAGCAGAAGGACTTTAGCGGAAAGACTGTTTAGCAGAAAGACTGTTTCTTGTGTGATTCTCAGGCTGTCTCTTGATAAAATTTCGCAGGCATTTCGAAAGACATAAATGACTTGTCCTGACTAAGTTTTGCACATTCTGTTGGTTTCATTCTTTCATTTTTCATTCAAACTTTTTTCCCTTCTAAATTATTGACATGCGCGTGTATGATATGAGAAGCTGAACATGAGCCAGCAATGCACACTGCAGCCCAGAAAGCCAACCGTGTTCTGGGCTGCATCAAAAGAAGCATTAGCAGCAGGTCAAGGGAGGTGATTCTCCCCCTCTACTCCGCTCTTGTGAGACCCCACCTGGAGTACTGTGTTCAGATGTGGGGCCCCCAAAATAAGAAGGAAATGGACCTGTTGGAGAGAGTCCAGAGGAGGGCCGTGAAGATGGTCAGAGGGCTGGGGCACCTCCTGTATGAGGACAGGCTGAGAGAGTTGGGCTGGTTCAGCCTGCAGAAAAGAAGGCTCCAGGGGGACCTTACAGCAGCCTTCCAGTACTTCAAGGGTCCCTACAGGAGAGATAGGGAGGAACCCTTTATTAGGGAGTGTAGCGATAAGATGAGGGGTAACAGTTTTAAGCTGAAAGAGGGTGGATTTAGACTGGATGTTAGAAATTTTTTACAATGAGGGTGGTTAGACAGTGCAACAGGTTGCCCAGAGAAGCTGGGGATGCCCCATCCCTGGAGGTGTTCAAGGCCAGGCTGGAGGAGGCTTTGAGCAACCTGGTCTAGTGGGAGATGTCCCTGCCCGCGGCAGGGAGATTGGAACTAGATGGTCTTTAAGGTCCTTTCTAACCCTAATCATTCTATGATTCTGTGATTCTGTGATGTGGCTTCTGAAGATCTTTGCACATTGAATGGCACTGGAATGTTATTAGTTCTTTTAATTCTTTTTATTCCCCTCTCCAGCAGAAAGATATGCTGGCTGACTGACACCTAGGACCTGTCGTGCTAACACTTTTAAACACAAGTTTGTGCCAGTTGAGGGATGCTTCAAATGTACTTAATTTTGCCTAAGGAATGGAATTTAGTGGAAACATTTAAAAATATGGATGTCGTTATCTTCACCTTAAAATTATTTTAATGCTGTCAATATGGGTTCTGCATATTGAAAGCTTATATTGCTACAATGTTCTAGAGCAAGAATGTGTAATTTACAGAGCTAGAATAAAGAAGCCTTGCTACCATAATATGAATGAAGAGTCTATATACTTCTCTACCAGTACATACAAATTCTGTCCTAAAGCAAGCTATTAGAAAAGAAAATCAGTTATGATGGAATTCCTGTATTTTTTCTTCACTTTTCTAAATGAGTATTTGATTAAAATTCACTGAAACTTAGAGTCTGTTAAAGAAAGCATTTTCTGTGGGGAAGAAAAAAAAAATCTGAAAAATAAACAAAAAAGATTAATGTTTTTTACCTTCTAAGTCCAACCTTTGCTTTCCCTTAAGACAGTTGTAGTCACAGTCACAAACTTACTCATTTTCAGTGATGAAATTGAATGTGGAGGGAGTTTACCAAGGGAGGCAAACTTTGGATACTCACTGATTCAAAGTTGTCTGTGAAATTATTACTCTCAGAAAATGTGCTTCTAACCTCCTGTCTCTTTGTTTTTTGTATCATTCCTTCCCCACCCCTCATCTTTTTATATACATTGGAAGCACAATATGCTTACTTATCTAGGATACTGTTGTTGCTGTAATTCCTGTGTGACTTGATAGCTTTAACTCAGTCAGGTGATTGCTCTGTTTGGGTGGAATTTGTGTCTAATTCCTAATTGTCACCTCAAACATGCATACTAACAATTATGACTACATTTATGAACCAGTATTCCCTTAACCTCTGTCTCTGCCACTTAACAGTGTTCATATATTCCCGTTCTACTTCAGGATTATTAGATATCCTTACTAAATAAGACATTATATCAAGTTGTTTGTCTTGCAGTATTCAGTCACTCCTTTATGTCCTACTGTCTTGTTCATTTTTCTAACTCGTTCATGGCACTCTTATTAAGAAGTTTCTCTACTCTTTTTCATATAATATCTCCCAAAAGAATCTGAAGGGCTTAAACTAACCCAGTTTAGAGGCTTAAGCATTCAAAATAGACAATCTTCAGATTTAGAAAACTGAAAACATCGTCAGACTGAAAGGACTCCATGATAACCTTTGTCTCGCATACTTTTGAATTACTTGGTTTATTCTGCCAGCAAACATGTGGTTTAGTGGTAGGAAAAGAATAGTCACCATAGCAACTGTCATACAATCCAGTGTGGTACTTATGTTACTGTACCTCTGAGACAATACAAAGCTGCCTTCTTAATCCCTTTAGTGTTCCTAGTTGAATGGTATATGCCTAGTAAAGTGGCACTTGTGGGTCCCTTGGCCATACACTCTGTTTTCCATCTCCTCAGTAAAGTAATGGGCCTCCTATAAGCAGTATGAGATTAAAAAAACAAGCCAAACATTCAAAGACAGAAACTTAGTGCTCTGTTTAAAAAACACAACTTTTCCCCTGACTATAATGACTGTGATTTTATGAGCCTTTTTTACATCCTCCTAAAATCTTTAAACGCTAACTGATGTCAATAGAGATACAATGAACCTTGTTCAAAGCATAGGAGACGCCTCAGTACAGTTTAATCTTTCTTAAGATAATTTCATGTATTTAGTTTGGTGCTTGCTAGAGACAGTGAATATCGGGGACAAAATAAGACAAACCTCATAAAATTAAGGTTGAGGTGTTTTTTTGTAGACTTTTACACATTTAACATCTGCTATATTTAATCTAACACCATGAAATGATTGAAAGTTGTGGTCCTGGTGGGGTGGACAACTTCAAATGAATATAGTATTTTGTAGCAGCTTTGTCATTAGTTTTTACCGTCAATTGTATTTCATCAGTGCTTTGTGTATTGTCACCTCAATTTTTACTGGAGTGGAGACTGGGATCCATACCATAGGAAAATGCTCCAACAATTCAGGTGTAGGGAATTCTGTGGAAGAGTTCATTAAATTTCTTTTGTTATTGCATATTGGATAGCACACTTAAATATTAATTCAGAAAGAGGATAGATTGAAAAATTAATTAAGCCTAAACACTTGCCTCAAATGTGGGGCAAGGGAATATTTGCTCTACTGAAAATTAAGTTGATTTCTAGGAACTGAAGCAACATTTACTACAAATGCTTCTATGTTTTACATTTTTCTCATGGGACGTATTGGTTCAAAATTTTAACATCTTTTGACTGCACTTCTTTTAAGTTTTCTGAAAAAAAAACCCAAACAATTTCAACTGTTTTTTCAAGAATTTTCATTTTTCTCTTGTGTCTGAATCATGATGTGTATCCTACTTTCTCAATTGTTTTTTCTCTCAGACTTTTTAGTTTGCTTGCATCTTTATTTAGGAAGGTACTGTAGCACAAACCCAAATTTTCTTGAATGCCTTAAATTGCAGCTTGATCCTGAAAACTCTCATTTTCCGACAGTCTAAACTGAGAATTTTCTCCTCCTGTCCAAACACCCTTGTAGTGCTAAACAGTTGTAGATCATATACAACTTATAGATAGCTATCTAAATGATTCTGCAAAACCTAGATTGACACGTCTCTAAGCAGTAGCAGAAGCAAAGTTAGAGTATTTGAATATTAGTGTAAGTTGTAAATAATATATTTATGATCCTAGATCCTACAAGTTATAATGATTTAAAATTTGGAACTTCCATATTTGGAATATTTCCATAATTCCGTACACAGCATGAGTTTTAAAAGTAAAATGTGTTATTTATGCATCATCAACGATGCCTAAAAAACAGGTACAACAAACACTTGCTTTGTTATTGTACAGCTTTCAGCATCCCCTTTAATTTATGTGTGAGATCATTGTTTCGGCTTACATAGAAAACAAAATATTTGAATTAATCCATAAATAACTTTCAAAGTGCATGTGGAAATAGGTATGATATATGTATTACAATTTTATGTATTTTTAGTTCAATACTTTAGTTTGCATGACTGTTCTGTATGAAATTTATTGTGAGAACAAAGGGAGGGAAGCACCTTCCCCCAGCCCAGGGCTGTCGCACTGCTCCCAGCCGGGAAGCAGGGCAGGCCGCAGGGAAACTGGTCTCCCTAGCTGAGATGAAAAGGGGTCCTGGACCAAAGGCAGAGGTGGGGAGAGGTCTTAGAGGCTGGGCAGGTACAGTTAAGCTCATTATTGCCCTCAGGGTCTTGATATTTATGTTCATTTAACATGCAGATTCAAAAAAATAATGCTCATTAAACACATCTCCTTTCTTTGTTGTTGTTAGCATAGTTAATGATGTAAAACTGACATTTTAAATAAGCAATTTTGACAATATTAATTCTAAATTTTAAATATTATTTTATTCGCAGGTACTTAATGGACACCAGAAATAAGTTTATATATTTATTCAAAGGCATAAATATTTTTATTTTTTTCCTTTTTTAATAAATTATATATCTACACCTGAAGAAGTGTAAGATCTTAATTATCAGTTTGGCAATGTGAAATTGTGAGGATAAAATTTTATTAAAATACCTGAAGTGAATTTACTTTGAGGTCATCTGTAACATTTCACACAAAAGAGTTACTGTTTTAAATGTATAATGATGTAATGGTTTTTATTTATTAGCATAGCCTATTTGCACGTGTGTTTTTCCAATGAAGAAAGCCAATGAAAAACATAATATACATCCCACAACTGAGTTTGTTATCAAACATATTCTATTCATTTATCATCTGGGTTAATGTAAGTCAAGAAGGAATCTGAGCTGTTGATTTGTTTCTTCCCTCCTCAAAGCTGGTTGAGGACCAGAGGAGTGATGGATTTATCCATGCAGAGACACCAGCATATGGCTATTATTGAACTATATAATGGTAAAAGCTGTATGTGTCACTATACTGTGGAAGGATTGTGGCTTCTTCAGCTATGGCAAAGCTTTTGACATACCCAAGATTTTTAAAAACAATAGAAGAGGAGAGGAAACGTGTGTGAGCACAAATCGTGAAAACTCTCCACTACTATAAAACAGCATCTCTGAGATGACAAACTCAAGTATTAACAGCACACAGAACACTGTAAAGGTCTCTTGGGCAGGAAGATTGTCTTGTTTTATAACACTGAGACTTTTAATGAATTCTAGAAAAGTAAAATGGATTTGAATTGGAAAGAAGATAACTTCTTTATCACTATAAAAAAAAGAGATATTTTAATTATCATAAGCAGTGGGATTTAAATTTTAGCTCTCATTCAAAAGAGCATATCTGCAAGAGAGTAATGCCAGTAATGTGTCGGTTTTCATGAGCACTAGCCTAACAGAAAAAAATCTAACTTTTTCATAACCATACAGCTTACAGCAACTTCTGGTGTTTCTCTGAGACTGCATTATATGGCTGTGACCTGACTTCCTACTTTCAACATTTTAAAAGGCTTATTGATATATTGCTAGTCAAAAATAATGATTCACTTTCATTTAGTGCACTATTACTGAAATTTTACAACCCTGAAATAAAGTTTAATTGAATTTATTTAGGACTAATCATGGAAACTATGAATAGCTTCACAGATGAATGACCTTGAACATTTATATTTTATCCAAGAAAACTGATTTATTTGAGCAATTGTTGACAGAATTCTCTTTATCTCTGCTTTGGTTTAAAGAGAAAGCAGAATATTTTAAATTACATAATGGAACACTAAATAATAATTTTCAAAAATAGGTTTTGAAATATCATCAAATAATATGCTGTATGTTGCTATTTTAATCTCTTGTGTCATAGCTTTATGAATATGGGGGGGGTTTAGCTCTCTTTAAAGCTTTTATGCTTCCTCTTTCTGGGGAAGTACTTTTGCACAGTTAGCAGAATTTCAATTTTTTATAAACTGAGATTTTTTCTGCATAATAAAGGAAAAAATAATGATTTCTAAAATCAGAATTATTTGAATGAGGTATTTGAAAATTTACATTTCATATGACATTATGTGCTCACAGTTTTTCTTGAAACTACTCAGTTAAATAGAGAAGGAAATAGCTGGAATAAGAAAACATTTAAATATTACAAATATTTAAAAGGAATAAAGGCTTTGATTCTCAATAGGATATGAAATTTCCTAGCAATGTTCCATTTCTTTCTTTCTCCACTACCATAAAATAGCACCTCTGAGATTAGAAATACAAGCATTAAAAGCACACAGAACACTGTAAAGGTCTCTTGAGGAGGAAGATGGAATAAAGTTGTTGGCTTGTAGTCAAATTAAATGTGTCAAGAAAGGTGTGTGTGAGACTTCTTGGACCCACAACTTTCTTTAGTCCTTGATAAATGGGTCTTGGAAAAGCAACTCGCCATTCACTCGATCACATGATCAGTCTTCCAAGCTCATATGCATCAACACTCACAGTGTCACTGCTCCTTCGTGAGTTTCCCGAGAACAGGTTAAAACTAGAGGAGTTCTTGGCCCATTAACAGCTTAGGTCTTTGTCTCCTTTGGAGCCTGTAACAAACTACAGTTAATTTGGTTAAGGGGTCAAGTACATCGGTCACACTATAGGTTATTTTTCTGTTACAGACTTAGTTGTTTCAGTTACTAATATTTCATGAAGTTGTTTGTTTTGATTGTGCTTCATTCTGCCTTCAAACCAGTATAATTTTTAGAAAATGTTGTGTCTTTATATCTGCCTTAATGCAAATTTCAACTATAATATGCTAAAACTGCAATGATAACTGTTGTTGCAATAAAGGAGAGATGTAATGCAAGACACAGGTGATAGAGGGTATTTTGTGTTTGTTCTTTAAAATGGATACTTTCTTAAAGATTTAATATAACTATGAAACCAAAAAAAATTAAAAAAATCTTATTTTATAAAAAAAGAAAATACAAAAAAGACCTTCACTGCAGTTTTAATTAATTTACTGTTTTTTCACAATGAAATAAGCTATTTTTTTTACTTTTTGACAATCATACTCAGTATTAACTTTCTGTGTAAGTTAGAAAAACTATTCAGTCCTTCAGCACTTAACGCAATAGTCACAGATGTTATTAGAAGCAACCATTTTCTACTACTCTTCTTAGTTAACATCCTTAAAAAGAGTGTAGATTTGAACTTGAAAGATACCTGTGCCTCTTTCTTAAATTCTTCTGGGTACAATACTCTCAAACATCTATTTAACAAGTTAACAAGTGGTATGGAAGGATATCAAATTACAGGACTCTTAACTTCCCAAAGAAACCTTCAGGTGATTTGATAGTGTTAGCACACATTTACAGTTAAGTGCAGTTTGAAAGCAATCTCAAAGTTGTCTGAAGACAACAGTAAGACTTCTATTAGAAATTGTAAATAGTGCAACATTTCACCTTAATATGCCTTGTTTAGAAGGAATAATCAAACCCTGGGACTAATTGTGTTGGGCAGGAGGATCCAAAAAACTACGCACCAGTGACAGATACTCTAACAACTCCAGTGTCTGCTTTCTTGGGAAGTTCTTTTTAAATTTAGCTAGGTCAATTTGGGACATACTTGTCTTATTATTTAAAGCCCATTAAAAATAATTAACTTACAAAAGAACGAAATTATTTTTAGCTCAGTCAAGTAAAAGTCAACAGAAGATTGCAAAAGATAAAATATTATTTTAGTTCCCAGTAAAATATGAAGAGTAACCTTGTATTATTAAGAAGAAGAAATGGGAAAATAATTCACAAAATAAAGATCATATTACACATGAGCATGTGGCCATGAGAAATCAGAATCTGTGAACCAATGTAATAGAAAATTGCAAGAATGGAACTTACATAAATCAGACCAGTTCATCTGCAGAGACATATTTTATCTGGAAAACTAACCATTTAAGGATTCAGATGACACTTTTTCTTTTGAGCTTGAAACTTGCATAATTTGGATTAGAAAATGCTAAAAAGATATTATTTTCTAATAATAGAATTATTACATATCTATATATGTTATATATTTTTACCCATATAATAATTATTTGTAATAAAATACAAAGATAACATGTTCACTCCAGTTTTGGCTACCCATGTTTAATGCCAACTCTCTCTCTGTACAGCCTTAAAACCTTGTGTCAGACTTCCATCTGAACAGATAAGTCGTCCGAGCAAGCTGTGTGAGAACCCAGCTGGGTGCTCATCCTGCATCTTCCATCCAGAGCTGTATTTATGCTCATACCCAGCCTCAACACTGGTCTCAGTACCAGCCATGCCTGTGCCCAGCCTGGTACACCTGGCACCCTGGGCTTTCATTAAAATGCAGCAATTCTTTTGGCCCTTATCCTCATGGTGAAGGAGGCAAATTAATGGTAAAGGTATTTCTTCAAAGGCTATTTTTTGTTTGTTTGTTTTGTTACAGTACCCTGATACAGCTGCCTGCTTTGTGAACACGCACAATGTCTGTAAAAGCACTTCTGATTACTTGCTCTGTTTAGTATATAAGGATCACTGTTTTTGTTCCTGCCACTGTTTTTTAAGATCTCAAAGAAGTCATCACTGGATACATGCATAGCCCATCCCCAAGGCTGGGTAGACCATTCATCTGTTCTACCTGTAGTGTTTAGTGGGAGTCTACAGACTTCACCCACTGCAGTGCCAGCTTGGTATTATGTCTTTTCATCTTAAGTTCAGAAGTAGAGTATTCAATGTATGAGAATATGCAAAACCAAGGATCTCGCCTATTGCTGGATGAATGCTTCATCAGGGAAAGCATAAGCTGAAGTAACTGAGTAGTTCAATTGAAGTTAGTATAAATACAAATATATTGCCAGTCGAAATAATTCAAGGAATAAATTTTTCAAACCTGAAATAAGTGCAAGGATTCAATCTCAGTAAAGAGTAATTGCAAAGTGCTTATAAAATAACTGATAGAGTCATCATCTTTCCATACATTTGTGAAATATATATAGAATTAACATACTATATTTATAACTGATACTAATTTCTACAGAAATATTTGCCAAAGTGTGTACTTGTAAATATTTAAAGATACATATTCTAGGTTTCTACATAAATACTTTTGCATAGATCTTTAATTTTTACCTCTTATATACGTGAAAAATAAAAATTCTTTCAGGAGAGTACATTCATGATTTTAACCTAGGGAATTAGATTCTATATATAATCATGTTACTACACATGTCAGTCATTATTTCATAGACATTATTAGTGATGAAGGACAATTTTTGTGTTTGCAAGTAATGAGCTATATATTTGTAAACAAAATGTTATTTTAAGAAGTTTTTAATTTCAATAATTTGAATAGATGAATTTATTTAATGGCACTTACATTGTTTTTATTTTGTTTAATGGCTTTTTTTTTTCCTGTAAGTAGTAACAATAACTTTTATAGCCTTTCCCAGCTGAGTAACAGGGACCCTGTATGTTTTTTTTTTTTTTTTTTTTGAATAGAGGACAACATTGCATACATACTTTGATTGTTCAAAGAAATCCCTTAACTGAGTACAAGAAACTTAGCACCGTGGTCTCCAATCTAACTCAGGGAATTCAGCATTTAGGTACTAAGAAAATGAGAACAGCCATATTGATTTTGTATGGCTGAAAACTTACCCCATTATCCTGTCTCCCATGAGGAACCTAGATGGATGCACGTAGATATTTGTATTAGAGCAAGAACATGACAAGCATATATAATATTCCTTCCTAAAATTCTCACAGTCTCTTTTGAACTATTTTCTGGGCCTCTTGAGGTTTGTATATTTGTAAAGCACCTGAATCTTTTTGCCAAATATTCATGAAAGTGGCCCATGAAAACACATAATACTCTTGTACCAAAAAATGTCCTTTAGCAGTGACTCCTGTAGGAGTACTTCCTGTTGAAAGAATAACCATCTCTTTGTTTGTTTGTGTGTTTGTTTGGATGTTGTTTGTTTTTTTTCAGAATATGGCTTTTGTAAGTAGAGCCAAATATTTAGGTGCTTTGTCTGAGCATTTGCTCAAATTGTTCACCTCCACTTTAGCAAATTCTTAATTGCTTCCTGCAATTTGATTTTAGGATTAAATTTTCTGACACTGAAAAATAGAAACTTCATAGTAAATGGAGTAACAGTAGCACAGTAAATTGAGTAGATAAGGGTCTTAGATAATCTTGTACAACAAAAAAGAAAACATAAATGTAAGCTGAAATATATTTCTTCCAATAAAATGAGTGCTCTTATTGGATCATAGAATCATCAAATCATAAAATCATTTAGGTTGGAAAAGACCTTTAAGATCACTGAGTCCAACCTTAAACCTAACTTTGCCAAGTGCACCAGTAAACCATGTCCCTAAGTGTCACATCTACACATCTTTTGAATAACTCCAGAGATGGTGATTTAACCATTTCCTTGGGTGGCCTGTTCCATTGCTTGAAATCCTTTCAGTGATTATTTTTTTCCTAACATCCGATCTAAACCTCCCCTGGTACAACTTGAGGTACTGAGGCACTTTCTCATCATAAAATAACATCTCACCGTTATTAATACTTACTTGAAATGGTCCATGCCTAAAACAACTTCATTTTTAACATCTAGAGCTGCTAACATGGCCTTAATAGGAGCTGTGTTTTTAGTACATGTGAAAGGTGTAAGTGCCCCCTTGCCTTTTGCGCATAGTGAGGATTTATTTCCTAGGGTTACCTTAGCTCAGAGGCCCAATGTTGTGCCACCAGGGTCAGACAGAAACTGGGATTTGGAGACAGATTTCCAGTCTTAGCCAAACTTTACTCATTGAGCAAAAATACAGTGGTGTGACAAAGACACCCATCCACATGAATTCTAGGGATGGTGATGTGTGTGGTGGTGGTTGAAATATTCACTCTGTTGAGTGAGACAGGTGCAAACCATCGCCACTCCGAACCTTTCCAGGTGTCTTAAGTATGGCAACATGGCAAGTCAAATGAGTGACTTTTCTCACTGATAAAGATTTCACACATTGAGTTTCAATGTTAAGTATCACTTATTAAGCTATATTTCTTATGCCCTGTCATCTCTTAAGAAGGAATATGCTATCCGTCAGAAACGTAGAGGAAATTCTAGGAAGTTGTGTGATATTTACACTGTGTCATACTGTACAAAGGTTGTAATTTCTAGGATCATTATGTCCTAGTTGGCCATCCTGACAAAATTTACAGATTCACTTTTACAAATTCAGATAAACACTGTGTTTTTGTAGCATCCAGAGTAAGAGACCTCAGGAGTAGGATTAACCAAGTACAGAAACGTTGATCTGATTTCTACAGGTACATACACATATCTTAGGTCACTGTGAAGGCTGTCAGCTTCCCATGGACTGGGGTCCTCATGGTGGCAGCGGGGCAGAGTCTGGCAGCCAGGGCCTATCTGAGTCCCCCGGCCAGGAGCAGCACAGTTGGGGGCACAGGGACACACCCAGCCCCAGGCATTGGACACTTTGGGAGTGGGGATGGTCCAAGGCCAAACTGGGATGTGGGCCTGTGGCTAAGCCCAGCTCAGCAGGACCCATAGCCCAGCTGGGCTTGGCTGTGGGGAGCTGAAGACTATCCCTACTGCAACATTTCTGGGCTGGGGCTGATGGCTCCAGAGGACTGAGATGGGGTCCTGGGCCATGGGCAGGTCTGGGGAGCCCCAGGAGGAGCCATAGACAGGGACAGTCAGGGCTAACAGTGTGCTAATGGGCCTGACAACATACACGTCTCTATATATTTAAGAAGAAACCCTTAAGCTTTCTGTAGTTTTTTTTTTGGTTGTTTTTTTTTTTATTTGTTTCCTGAGATTGAACTAACTAAAAGATAGAAGTGGTCTCTGCAACACCAAGACAAAATGATGTCCCAGTGTTATACTGCTGACAAGAATTTTTCACTGTCATCACTGTTTAACACAACCTACCGCAATACAAGATTTTTACTGTTTTAAAAAATTGCCAACTATTAGATTAGTGTCAGATCTGTGGCATTTCTGATGATTGGTTCAAAATAGAGATGTTCAAAAAAGCTGGTATCTATTAAATATTTATACTGGTTTTCTTCCTCCTTCTTTTCTTCCTCAGTGAATACATGACTGAGAAGAGAATATTAGTTGCCTGTTGCCCTTGAATTAAGCTGTAGAAGTACAACTTAATTAAAAAAGACTTTTGGCAGTAGGACTGATTTACATAGGGTTAGATAGGTTGGAAAGCCAGAAATAACAGATAATAAAGAATAGAAAATGAGCTGGCTTATAAAGAAAATGTACACCATTCCAAAATGTGTCAGGATTACAGTATGTTGGGAGAAAATAAAAGTACTCATCTATACACTGCAAGAAAATAAGGTTTTCCCTAAATAAATTGGAAGAATATTCAGTGAAACAGCCATGAAGGACAACAGTGAATGAAATCTATGAAAGATAAATACCTCATACAACAAAGAGTCACTATTTTATGAACAGAAAATGATAGGAAAATTAAAAGACTGCCAAATATTTATTATTTTCACAACAGTTAATTTCAGAAATCATGAGGGTTTTTTTAGAAATTATTTATCCTTCCCTCCTTTTTCCCATTAAGTAGAGGAAAAAGTATATATTATAATTAGAATGAAAAAAACCCACTCTGTCAAAAGAAAGGAAGGGTTTTTATCCTAGTTCTGATATACATTTGTTTTCCTGTGAGCAGAAGATGAAAATATAAATGTTTTAGAGACATCAAAAATCTTTATGCTTTCTTAGTAACACCATGGCTACTGTCATTGAATAGTCTAAAAGTGCTAATAATGTTGCTATTCACAAACTTTAAAAACAAATCAAATTTTATAATAATATTTCCAGGCTGTGTTCCCTACTTATTCCATAATCCTCCTTGCAAGATATCTCACTGATGTGCATTTATTTTTAATCCCACTCCTTCTGAAATCTTCTCGGATAACATATAAATGCTTTTTAAATATAACCACAACTCTTGCATCAAGCTCAGAATCAACAAAAATAGCAACTAAGTTATATTATTTGCATTCTGTCTGTAGGCATAGGTTTGATAGAATATTCTCAAAGCTCTTGGACAGCTTGTGTATAACTTGTACTGCTCAAGGGAAGAAATGTGGCCTGTGTAGTACTACTGTTTAATGTCTTTGAACCGCTTATGGCAAAGATAAAAATCTTACAAGTATACAGTGATTGCTCTCTCAGGCTTAAATATGCAGCTTTGGAAGAAGGATCAAATCCTAACGTAAATAAGTAAGGAGCATTTTAAAAATCAGTTTCTATTTTTGCCTGTCAGAACTCAAAGGGAACTGTATGGGTTAATTATTTCAAAAGATTCTAGAAGAAAACTGATGGGAAAAGCTTTTCATATTTTAGAAAATATATCCAACACATAGAAAGCTTATCGAAGACAACAAAATAAACCACAATAACAAATTCAAATTCACAAGTTTAAAGTGAGTAAAAAAAACCAAACCAAAACAAAAAACTCCCATATTTCTGCGGCCAGAAAATGTATAGAGAGGAGGGTTAGAATGACTGTTTAGCTTGAAGAAAATTGGTCCTACAGTGAGACAGAAGAGTCTCAAATACCAAAATGTGCCTGCAGTGTAATGACTGGAAATTGTAATAAAGTCTTCAGAAACCGTACTACAACCCATCATTATTAAAAATTTTACAGAAGACACCTCAATGCTATCAAGTCTTAAAGGCTGTATTGGCAATATTTACAATCTTAAATCTCAAAGTCAGTCTTAGTCTGGTTTTCTAGAGTACTTGCAACTTCTTCCTTGACAGGAAGATGTTGATACAATGTACAAATAGCTTGGAAGAGACCCAATTTAAAAAAACGTATTTTAATACAGTGATGAAAAATCATGGAAGTGTTGTAAATAGGAAGCACAAATAAATCCTTCAGTTCTTCTCAGCTGGAGGGATTTCCAAGCGGATTTAAAATCATAGAATCATAGAGTCGTAGAATGGTTTGGGTTGGAAAGGACCTTAAAGATCATGGAGTACCAATCCTCCTGCCATGGGCAGGGACATCACCCACTAGATCAGGTTTCTCAAAGCCTCATCCAACCTGGCCTTGAACACCTCCAGGGATGGGGCATCCACAACTTTACCTGCCAAATCTGAATACTGTGCTGAAGTGGCTGAGTGATTCCCAAGTGAGTCTGGGAAGAGCCATCTCTGATATGTCTGCAATTGTCTAGACAGACACAGCTATAATAGAGACCTATGACACTGCTTCTAGAAGGCTCATTAGAACACAAATAAGTACTGTGCAACTAGAGTGCCATAGTGACGTATGAGTAGCACTAGACTAGGAAAAAAAAACTATAAATGTAATAAGTCCCCCTTATATGATTAAAGATCACGCTTAAAATCTTTCCTTTTTTTATTAATAATGCTGATCAGCACTATAGTTCAAGGTTCTAATGAAAAGGAACCTTGATTTTCCTGAAAACAATATATTGTGCTGCCAAAATAATCTGGAGAGAATTACATAATCAGAACTCAAATACTGAGGAATGCTGTCTCCTAATTATGCTATTCACATAAAAACTATCTTGTAAGATAAGCTTGCACAGACTAATTAGTGACCCAAATTTCTCCTTGCCCTTTCATCCCTTGTTCATGCATATTTCGGACCCTTCTTCCCTTGCCAACAATTTCTAGCAGCTCAAGGAAAGCAGAAATTAAAAGGCAGCAGTTATGTCATATACACAAACCATTTCTTTCCCGTGTCTAGATATGTAAGACTTGAGATGGTAAATAACAGCTTAGTGTTTTCTGTTACTGAGGTGAAGAGTAAATCTACTTATGATGTCCATAGAAACTGGATGTATACAACCCCCAGTGTGCTTGTTTGTTTAAGGTGCTCTCTGATATCTGTGTATCACTAGTGATTACTGCCCACACAAAAGAAGTCTAATACACAAAGGAACAAGATACAGCTTGTGAAAGAAATTTAATTAGAATATACTCAGAATTAATTAAATGGATAGGAAATCAAGCAGCATATAGTAATCATGGAGATGGTTGCCACCCAGCAGAGATAGCATTGATTGGTTATATGTAGCATAACACAGGAAATGTCCATTAGATACAGAATTACTACCGACATTAGAAAATTATCAGCCCTGCAGACAGCTTCAGTAAAATAAATTGTAACATATAGATGTAAATTTAAGTATTGTCAATACAGAAATGCATATGTGTGATCATGTGAATTGTGAGCTCAAGTACTGCACATTTGCATAAAGGATCTTCAGATTACAGGTGGCAGTCTAGTGGAACTACCCATTTCCTGGGTACTTTCTATCTGTATGGTAAATTCTTGACAAGTATTCTTGATGGCCTAGGACCTGATTGATATCTACAATTTGTTTTTTAAAATAACAGACTTTAAGGAACTATTCTTGGCAATGTTCCAAGCATAATTGTTATGAAAGTGTAGTATTTGTTTTACAGTTCCACCAAGACAATGATGAAAGGTGAAGATGAAATAATACAGACGAAAATCAAAGAAAATTGGGAACTGCAAAAGATCATAAATACCATACCAGTGTCAGTCCACTTCTAATTGTTTTTTTCATGGATGTGTCTCCTCTGATAAATCAGTGTATAATCTGTACTTTAAACTTCTTGCAGTTTGTGCCTACCTCATGGCTTACTGCCTGTGATGGAAATAATTAATAGTAGGAGAAGAGAGAGTCTAAAAAGGAGAGGAAAGGACAAAGCAGTGGACAAAAAGGCAGGCTATTCTTTAGAAGCAGTTCTCTAGGGGTTCTGATGAAAATAGTTGCAACATTCTTGTGTCACTATGTGTAAAAACAACAAAAAAAGAACCTTAGTGCAATGATATAGATTGGTACAATTTATCAACAGGATGTCATGATTTCTTGAAGAACAGAATTAAAACTGTTTTAGGAAGTAGCTCTAAATTTTAACATATTATTTTCTGTTTCAACCAGTTACAATTGAAAGACAGAATTGCAACACAAAGGTTGGATAACCAAAGCAATGGTATCGGTAAGAGTGGAAAAGGTTAGACAGAGCTGTGAAAGTCTATAGAAATGGGGAAAGAAGCAAAAATTTTTGAGGTTAAAAAAGCATAGGTATCATTTTTTGATAAAAAAAATACAGTTTAAAAAGAATACTAATTCGTGATAGGTAACTTAACCATACACCTAATACTGGTCCAAACTCTAATTTGTTTATTTGTTTGTTTGTTTGGGAGATTGATGTTTGGAGATGTTTTCTTTTGATAATTATTTTTTGAAGTGTTATACATCCCTAGCTTGTTCACTGCTTTTGTAAATAATATGAATAATGAGAAACTGAGAAAACAGGCATTTTGAAATGTGTTTTCCCAGTCATACTGTGTTTAAGAAGTGCCACCTAGCTTTCCTATTCCTCTAAAATACTGAAAGAAAAAGAAGGTAGAAAAGTTCTGCCTGTATCTAAATACTGTTATTTTTATATTAGTTTTTCAGTTTATGGGTTTTTTACTTCAAACTTAAATACAAATAGACATTCAATTTTGCAGGTGTGAATTTGTTTCCGTAAAATATCTACTCTGATTATAGTTTAAAACTTGAAATTAATTGCCTGCATTTACTGTCTTTCCATACCATATCTATTGTTTTGCTTGTCACATTTTAAAGAGTTCTGTGCACTGAATAACTCTTCTAAACAGTCTTCTAACTGTTCTAAGACCAAATCTCACAAAATTTTTGAGTTGTAGGGAAGCTTTAGAGACAGGTCAGACACTGCATGATTTAGAACTCTCCTTTATGTCCTTCCTCAGAGCTTATCATCCCATATACCTCTCTAGACAACATATGGCAAGAAAAAAAAAAAAAAAAAAGAAAAGGTTAGATTGTATTTTTGTGGTGGGTTAACCTTGGCTGGATGGCAGGTGTCCACCAGACTGCTCTATCACTCCCCTCCTCAGAAGAACAAGGGGAAGAAAATAAGATGAAAAAATCATGGGTCAAGATAAAAGCAGCTTAATTAAAGCAAAAGACAAAGCCACTCAAAGCAGCAAAGGAAAAAACAAAGATTTCATTCTTTACTTCCCATCTGCAAGTGATGTCCAGCCACTTCCTGGGAAGCAGGGCTTCAATACATGTAGCAGCTGCTCCTAGATACAAACATCATAACAATGAATGCCCCCCTCCTCCTCCCTTCTCTTAGCTTTTATTGCTGAGCTGACGTCATAGGGCACGGAATAACCCCTTGGTGAATTTGGGTCAGCTGTCCTGGCTCTGTCCCCTCCCAAGATTCTGCCCACCCCTGGGGCCCTGAGCCTACTGGGGAAGGTGTTAGGGAGACAGCCTGGATGCTGTGTGAGCACTGCTGAGCAGCAGCAGCCAAAACACTGGTGTTATCAACATTTAAACATGTAGTAATGGGGTGCTTGTGTTGTCTGATTTTGTTTTTGATTCACTAACTTAGTGATTTCTTGTATGTATTGTTTAGTGAAGATACAAGTGACACATGCAGGACTTGCAATTAGACACTCGTCATTTATCCCTGAAGTTATGTTCCACCTGGTGATGTAAATTACTTTCCTCTACCCTGAGATATAAAACCAGGATGTCCATATAATGTCATAGTAGAAAGCTTGGCATGTCACAAAATTTCAGTTCTTTTGTTATGTATCTCTTTTACATAACAGAAGCACACTAATGTTACTGTACACTTTTACACTTAATGATCAGTTTATCATGATTAGCCCAAGGAAAAGAGAGAATTTGAAGGGAATCCTCCTTCACAATGCTTGCCATTTAAATAGTCGTTAAAGGAAACAGTGTGTAACAGTTCTAAGGTTGTCATTTGACTGACGCTTCATTGTCTTTAACAGGAAAGGATTAGGAGAATACAAATATGGTTTGACAGTAAGAATTGAGCTTCTGGAAATACCTTGTCTTTTCTTCACCCTTGCCCATAGAAATCAGAAAGTTCAGATGCAACATCATAGGGCATTCCTGTACCATGAATGAATTCTGCTGAGGTTGAATTACTTTTCAAGCTTCCTGCACAAAATTGCCAAAAGGACAAAAAAGTCTCTGTGAAATGATTGCTTATGCTTTGTAGATAGCATTGCTAGCTTTCTTGTAGATTTTATTTGAAGCTTTGTTACTTGGGTGCCTTGGAGGTATAACTATCCTTCTTCCCCCTGTGGTCACATTGCTCACATACTAATGTAAAATTGTGTCTGGCTATGCCATTACAGTATTACAAAGTGCTTGCACACTGTTGTTAGCTACAGCACTTTAGCATGTTTACTTTCAGGTTCAAGGCAAGTTGAGATATTAATTATATCCTAATTAGTAATTTATAATTGACATGTGTCACTGATCTCTGCATTGGCTACAATAACAAGGTCCATCAATATTTATAGCTTAAAAGTGTAGTTTACATTTAGAGTGTCAATGGAAACTAACTTCTTGGCAAGAAGACAGTTCAGTTTTGAAAAGTTATGGAGTCCTTGTATATTAATATCCAGCACAGGATAAGAGATAGAATTCTCTGATGGCTTTGACTATTGCTCATCCTTCTTTCTTCCTTGGGTGATGTTCTAGCTCTTGGTATCTTGTACCAAGCTAAATATTTCTCTAAGAAAAACTGTTTCCTTTACTGAAGGAGTCCTAGCTGCCTTGTTGAGGTGATTCACATGTGCTTCTGCACTCTTTGGACTAGGTACTGTCTTCCTTTTCTTCTGAATGCCAGCATTTCTTTTACTCTATGCATAAACCTTATATTTCCAAGAGGTTGTTCAGAAGTGTTCTGCTAAATTCATTCTTCTGCCGTTGATTTTCGTAGTCTTCTGGTTGACTAGTCTTCCCTTTCCCTACTCAGAAGCTTCTCTTGCAGAAAATTTCTCAAGGGAAGGACTTTTACAATTTTTTAATAACCTTTCACCAAAAGTTCCTTACAAGCAAATTTTAAAGGACCGCTTACCATGGTCACCTATTTTAAAAGTCCTCCAGTTAGAAAAAGTATTAGCAAATAACACAAATAAAATAGAGAAATACTGATTTGTAAAAATAACCATGGCTTAACCGTTCTTTTTCTTTGTGCTACCATAACCCTTAGAGAATTCATTAAGAAACTTTCAGTTTCTGAGACACAGAATCACAGAATCACAGAATCACAGAATGTTAGGGATTGGAAGGGACCTCGAAAGATCATCTAGTCCAATCCCCCTGCCAGAGAAGGAACACCTAGATCAGATCACACAGGAATTCATCCAGGCGGGCTTTGAATGTCTCCAGAGAAGGAGACTCCACAACCTCTCTGGGCAGCCTGTTCCAGTGCTCTGTCACCCTCACTGTAAAGAAGTTTTTTCTCATATTCAAGTGGAACCTCCTATGTTCCAGCTTGAACCCATTGCCCCTTGTCCTATCACTGGATGTCACAGAGAAGAGCCTGGCTCCATCCTCCTGACACTCACCCTTCACATATTTATAAACATTAATTAGGTCACCCCTCAGTCTCCTCTTTTCCAAGCTAAAGAGACCCAGCTCCCTCAGCCTTTCCTCATAAGGGAGATGCTCCATTCCCTTCATCATCTTTGTGGCTCTGCGCTGGACTCTCTCCAGCAGTTCCCTGTCCTTCTTGAACTGAGGGGCCCAGAACTGGACACAATATTCCAGATGCGGTCTCACCAGGGCAGAGTAGAGGGGGAGGAGAACCTCTCTTGACCTACTGACCACCCCCCTTCTGATACACCCCAGGATGCCATTGGCCTTCTTGGCCACGAGGGCACAGTGCTGGCTCATGGTCCTCCTGCTGTCCACCAGGACCCCCAGGTCCCTCTCCCCTACACTACTCTCCAACAGGTCAGTACCCAACTTATACTGGAACCTGGTGTTGTTCTTGCCCAGATGCAAGACTCTACACTTGCTCTTGTTAAGTTGCATTAAATTTAATTTAAAAATCCAGACAATACTCTGTCTGGATAAATGTTGTGTTTCTGTATGCCCAAGTAGAAAATGTTCATGGAATGCAATAGCTTCTCCTCATTCCTAACTGTTAATGGAAAGCAGAGAATAAAAATGTATGTTTTCAGAATGCTAAAATAAAAGAAGCTAAAACATAAATTATTAAAATGCTTTCAAAACATTGTTTTATGCCTTCATGGGAAGATGTATTTTGGATACATAAAATGGTCTGCAAATAGGCATAGGCAATGATGTTGATAAACAGGTTATTGTATACTACTCTGAAGATCAACAGGTATTTACATAATGTAATGATGGAGTTTGTCTCTTGACAGCTGCAGTAGTGCACAGGACAACCAGTGTGCAGCCAGAAGAACCCAGGAGTTAAAGTTACTTTTCCCAGATAAACTATTTGATTCTGATATGCCTTATTATTAATACCTGCACTATTATCATTAAAGATAACCTTGAAACAGTGTATAAAATTATGAACTTCACTCAAACATAATCTAAATATTTTATATTTCGAAATATAAAATTTGAAGTGTTGTTTACTTTCCCAAGACTTGCATCCTCTACTTGTCTAGGTAGTCCTTCTTTTTGTTTTCTGTGTTAGCAGCAGCTCAGGTGCAGGAGCTTTCTAATGATGCAATAGCAAAGAGAAGAAATTTTTTAAAACTGGCCTTGAGACATAACAGGTAAAAGAATTGGTACTGCTTTTGGAACTGAAGTGGATCAAAAATTTGCCAAAAGGTTTCTGCAAAATCTTGTAAGACTTGGATATTTCAGGAGTACTCTCCTCATGAAATGACACTTAATTTATTTTATCCCATCAGATTAATTAACTTTGGGGGGAAATCTACCAGAAATCTTTTAATTTGGAGATATTTTTTAATCCCAGAATATCAAAAGAAAATGGGATTTTGCAAAAACTACAAAGAAATCAGGAAACTAGCCTTCCAAAATCAGTAAACAAATTTTAACAGCACATTTAATGTAGAGTAATTGTTTAGACAATATCCAATATCTAATCAATCTTTGAAATGAAAGGTAAGAAAAACTATTAAAAATATTGAAATACTTTAAGAATGTCACAGAATGCCAAATTCAAGAGATGGTTTATTCTGATTCTGGGCATGACTGACTCATGGCTGAGCTTCATCTCTTGCTAGCCAACTCTCAGTTTACAGACAGACTGTTGAAATCAGCTCAGGAATATCTTTGCTTGCACAGTAAAACCAATATTTAGCAGTTTTTGAGGTTGTGAAGTAGTTGAAAGTTATATTAGTGGTACTGGGAACAGATTTTGTATAATGAGCGTATTTTTGGTATTTTATACTATACTAAAATGTGGCGTCAAAACAAAAATCATAGTTTCTCTGGTGTGTAAGTTTATGGCTTGATGCAGGATAAAATGACAAAAGGAAGTTAGGGTATTTTTATACTCTCCTTATTCTCTGTTCGTTCGAAAGCAAATGCAGTCCTTGGGATAACACAGTCTGCCTGCATTCCCCATAGCCCTAGTCTAGCACAGAAACAGCAGGTCTAACACTTTGAGTTTTTCAATCTCCCATAACTCATGCCCAGTTCTGTTCTTACATTTCTTTCACCTATCTGTATTTGACCCACACTGACAACTCTGGGAAGAGAATGATGTGAGAATATACTTGAGGAAATGCTGAAGCCTCGCCCAGACTGCTGTAGCAGGACATAATTCATAAAACATATAAATCTTTCTAAAAATAATGCCTTTGTTGCTCAGAAAAAGGGAGAAAGATTTGTGACAGAACAGGGGAAAGGAGGAATAGTTTCTTCTGAGGAACTAGCTGCAAAGTCTCGCATTTTTTTAATGCTAGTGTAGGTTGTCCACTGTATTGTTACTGTAACAGAAGTTCTGTTTTGCTGCTGGAGCAAGGACAAGGTTTGTGTTGCAGTCCTCAATATTGTTACAGTAAGAATAATTTATTTTATTACTTACTTTTTGTATATTCAAAAGATTATATTTACTCATTCAGAAAAAATTCAAGTGCTGGACTATTTTGGATTCCAAATAATTTACTTTCTTATAAGTAAAATATCCCAATAAGTAAAATAGTCTAACCTTGTGTTCTTTAAATTGGCTAGGGGTTATTAAAACTGTTTTGAAGGTATTGTACTATCTAACAATTCGTTACTTGGGAACAATGCTCCTGACAGTATGTCTTATTAAGAGCAGGACATGACACACAATCAGTATCCAAAAGAGATATGAATTTCTGTGTATATAACTTGTTTAATCAGATTTGTACTTTCCGGTTTTGTTCCGGTGTCTGATTCATATGAAGCCATACTGAGTAACTAAATTTATTTCAGTCCTATCAGTATTTTTTGTTTTCTTTAGGCTGAGATAAAAACTCTCAGTAAATGAATCCTCATTCTGTGAAATTAAGATTTAAATCTTAATGATTTAAATCATTAAGCATGGTTTCTTTTGCTAGAGTATCTGACTTCAGCAACCAATATTACTCTTTGTATTAAATAATAGTATAAGAATAAATGTTCATAATTGTTTATTAATTTTAATATATTATCTCCATAGACTTAGGATAAGGTGACAAGAGCAAAGTAGAAACACTTAAAAGCAAAAGCTCAGTAAAACCTTTTGGACAAAGAATGTTTGTCCTCAGCATCCCCCCTGGAAGCAAGATTGACCCCAAAATACTCCTCTGACAGTTGAGGAACCACATTACTAGTAATTTACCAGCCAAACCTGTTTATTAGGCAGGTGAGTGCTTCAGAATATTTTATGTGTGACAATGGATGCTTATGTAATTGACACTTCTCCTCTTCCTCTCTTTTGTCAAAAAAGTGTCTGGCTTTCTTTTCACTTAGAGCAGCAGTGCTACTAATGTTTTGTTATCTCTATGGGATCCTCAGTCTCAATGTTACAGAGAAGTGATTTTTTGTGCTTTTAGACATTCAAATATTTCTCCCTTTCAAAACTTATGTATATAAAGATGTTACAAGATACAAATTATCTTCCCAGAAAATTTACTTAAGTATGTAAAAGTATTTTAAACACTAAAAGTACTTGAGTAATGTGTGGTGCCAACATATGGTTAAAATCTTTTAGACCTACAGACACAAGGTGGTAGTATCAGCCTTTAGTAATAGCTTTTTTGGAGTGGCATTGCTTTTAGTTAATAGCCTTCATTCCCTCTTCTCTCAAAACAAGGGCTAGAGAAAATCCTCATCATTTGATTTTGGTCTTGCTAAAACTCAGTGCACATCTAAAACTACTTATGCATCAATCAAGTAGTAACCTGGTAAATTACAGAAATGTAAATGAAATAAAAAAAGGACCTTCATCTCTCACAGCAAGACAGACAAGTTTTATATTTGTCTGGTTTATCACATTTCTTCATAAATTCTGAGATTATTGAAGAGAAGAGTGAAAAATTAAAGAAAAAAAAAAAGAAGAGTTTCAGAAAAAAAAGATTGTCTTAAAGATACTATGTTTACCATGGAATATGAATCTTATATCTTTAGCATTCTGACAAATTATGAGGTCCTGGATAATTTGTTAGGAATCTGCAGGCATTTTACTCTATAGGAACCTCACAAAGAACAGTGAACTTGACTGATAGATATTGTTAATCCCTCTCTTTTACTAGCTACCCTCTTAGGGAGAAATAAGCATTTTTTATGCATAGAGTAATAATAGAAACATTAAGAAAAATAGTTTTGAATCTACTATTTAGCATTTGTTCTTTTTTCAGGAAGCAAATTAGCATGCTTTTAAAATAATTCTCCAATACTTTATGTCTTTTAGACTATTTCTGAGTAAGATTTTAGGTCAAGTCATAGGCTTGATATTTAACTTGTTGGTCTGGAAGATTGTAGCATGGCATCCATCACCATATTCATACAGCCACACCAAACTGTGGCAGCTCATGGCAATGATCATTTAATACTCCTGTACTGCTTTTAAGAAACTCCAGACTACAGAATACCGATTTTTTTTTTCATCAGTTTGTTGAGGTGGCTGTTCTTTCATCTCTAGTCATTACCTTGTGATATTACAGAATGTTCATCTCATTCCTTTTCAGCTGCAGCTTGTCAAAGAGGAAATGGTCATGTCTGTGTTAAAATAGTAGGGCGGTGAAATGATCAGCTGGATCAGGTTGCTTAGGGAGGTGTCAAGTCAGGTTTTGGATATCTCCAAAGGTGGAGACTCCACAACCTCTGCGGGCAGAAGCTGTTCCAGTGTTTGACCATGTTCTCAGGAAAAAAGTTTCTTCCTTATTTTTAAATTATATTTACTGTGTTTCAGTTTCTGCACATTGCTTTTTTCCCTGTCATTGTGCACCACTCAGAAGAGTCTGTCTCCCTTTTCTTTAATCCCACCATCAGGTATTTAAACACATGGATAGGATTCCAGAAAGCCTTGTCTGGTTCAGGCTAAACAGTTATAGCTCTCCTAGCCTCTCTTCATCGGACAGATGCTCCAATCCTTTAATCTTGTTTGTGACCTTTCACTGGACTTGCTGCAGTGCACATCCCTGTCTGTCTTCTACTGGGGAGCCCAGCACTGGACCCAGCATCCAGAAGTGTTTCTCCAGGGCTAAGCAGAGAAGGATCACCTCCCTTGACCTCCTGGCAGGGGTTTACTTAATACAGGCCAAGACGTTGTTGGCTTTTTGCCACAAGGGCACATTGCCGTCTCTTAGTCAACTTGATGGGACCTGCCCCGAGTCCTCTTCTGTGAACCTGCTTTCCAGCCAGTCAACCCCCAACCTGTTCTGGTTCCTGGGGTTATTCTTCCCTAGGTGCAAGACTTTTCATTTTGAACTTCTTGAGGTTCTTGTCTGTCTGTTTCTCTAGCCTGGTAATGACATTTTGAAGGTCAGCACAACCGTCTGGTCTATCAAACACTCCTTATTTATCCATGCAGTGCTCTTGCTGTCTTTGCTTGATTTCCTGGGGTGGACCATTCTTGAGCTCGGAGCAGGTGATCTTTGAAAATCAACCAGATATCCTTGTTCCCTCTTTTCCCCAGGGCCATATCCCATGGGGTTCTTCCAAGCAGGACCCTGAATAGGCCTGTTATCCTAAAGTCCAGGGCTGAAATACTCCTATTTGCCTCAATTACTCGTCTCAGGATGCTGTATTACATCATCACTGCAGCCAAGGCTGATCCCAGCATTTATATCCCCAGCCAGTTCTTCCTTGTTGATAAGAATCGAGTCCAACAAAGCCCTTGCTCCTCTTGGCTCCCTGATCACTTGTTTTAGGAAATCATTGTCACGGCACTCCAGAAATGTCCTCGCTTTTTTTACCTTCTATCTCTTTTAGATTCCTATGTACCTAGCCCATTTGTACTATACTGTTGCATAACATTCCTGATAATGAACCTCATCCATAAGGAAAAAATATGTGGTTTTCAGTAGACAATATTTTCTTTTCACACTTGAAATACCGGGACTGCGAGATGAAACTTGAGAGTAAATAATGTATATGGAAATTAATCTTTGGTTATAGAGAAGGTCTTTTAGGCTAAGCTTATGTTTCATTATTGAACTCATGCTTCCAGCAGTCTGACTTTATATGAAGACATGTAGTCTAATAAATACAATACAAAATAAAGGTTATCTTGTCTGTATTTCAATTATTTGTCCGTAAATTGATGATTTAGATAATGCTTAGCCTGCCACTCACTGTGTGTGTATATGTAACATATGATATTGTGGTCAAATTACTTTATTGGCACAAGTTTAGAACTCCTTCATTACTCATATGACATGGCTGCAAATCAGAAGTGCCAGGTTCTCCCAAATGAATGCCAATAAAAATCTGTTATGAGTCTCAAGGATGGATTATCGATGGCAGGATGATTGAGCAATAGCCAGAGAACAGCTGAATAAGAATAGCTCCTGGAAAATCAGGCCATCAGTTTGATGACTGAATTTTAATCAGGAAGCCTGAGTTTTTTCTCTAGGACTTTGAACTATGTATAACTTGTATGACCAGATTCAATTAGGTGAGAAGTATGAAAGATTCTTATTTATCTCTAGGTTAACTTTCATTTTATTAGAGATTAATTATTAGTATTACAATGGTAAATATTATAAAATCTAAGTTCTCCATTGATATAGAGTCTGAAGAATGACTTGGATTTGAGGATTATAGTATTTCAGTAGATTTAGTGAAAGTTTATTTCTCAAGCAGGGAAAAATCTACTATCAGAGTGTTTCTTGCTTTCCCACCATGTGGGCAGAAACTAGATTTCAAGATGCTTCTAAAATAAAACTGAATTCCTGATAAGTGTGAAACACAGCGAGAGCTAGAAATTCCAGAAATCTGTGCAGATGTCAAGATCTAGGTCTGAACCCAAGCTTCTGAGAAATCCATATCTATGCCTTTCAATGGAAACCATTTCTGAGCAAAGCAAATACGCCTTTCTTAAATTACCTTTTACTTATAAGAGGAAGACTGCCACTTTTCATCAGTTGCATTAGTACTAAGTGGTCCCAAATTTCAGAATGAAACAATTGTGTTAAACTAATGTGTGATTGAAAATAGTTAGAGTTATATTGATTTACACTGTAGCTCTGAGAATGGAATTTGCAAGTTTGGCAGGTTTGTAAAATACAGCCTTTTAATAAATTCAGAAATATTAGTTATTCTATAAAGCCAAGCATTTAACTATTCCATACTGTATTTAGTTGCTAAAGAAACAGAAGCACTGGCTGTTTAGAAATACCCTGAATTAATGGAGATATGTTTCTTCTCTTGCAGTTTACATCCTTTATATGCAGGAATATACTTCTAGGATAAAATTAGAAACAGTTAAGAAATTTACTTTGGATATGGATGGAACAGCTATACTGAATGTTAGAAAAAAATTAAATCATGTGTCCCGGAATATTTGTGCCACTCTTGGTAGATGGGATTTGTACATAGAAGAGCGGGACCACATTTGGATTTTACTTTCCAGCAGCAACTATGAAGTTCTCATGCAAGAGAGATGTTTTTGCAATATAAAAAATTGTCCCAAGAGATTTGTTTTCTTCACCTTTCTTCCTTCTCTTTCTTTCTTATAACATGGTCTGGAAAAGCTAGGGTTCCAGGTTTTTTTCAGTTGTGTTTTTATTTTATTTTCCATTAAAATTTACTGTGGATCTCAGAGTATACTTTTGTTTCCTCATTTAGATATCCCACACTATAAGTAGTATAAATCTAAGATCAAGACTTTCCAGTACTTTCCAGAACCTTTCAGCTGACTAGGGAGATAATAAGTCTCAAGTCTTAGATTTATATAAATCTGAGAGACATAAGTCTCAAGTCTTAGATTTATATAAATCTGAGAGACATCTCTCATACCATTGCATTATATAAAACTATTATGCTGCCTCATAAAAGCAATTGTGCATTGTAATTCTTATTTCTCATAAGTGTTATTTATTCTTTAGCTTCACATATAACCATAGTTCCACATATAACATCCTTTGTGCTGTCCTCAAAAGGGAGATTTGTTTATGGAAGTTCTCATGATAATCCCAGGGGCCTGGTCTGATGGTTTCAAACAATAGAGAGAAAGAGTTCTAAGATTAAAATTCAGAGATCAGAGCAATAAATATATGAAATGTAAAATGAACTGTATAGCTGTTCTCCATCACTGTTATGGTTTTAAGGACAAAAAAACCCCAGTATTTCTTTGTTTAAAATAAATGATTCCAAATCAGATATAGCACAGTTTTTAAAGAGGAACAGTCAAAGCATTTATATCTTTGATATTTGCTGTAGCTTCACCTCTTGATTTTCCAGCTCATACTTAATAAGCAATGGAAACAGTAGAATAGATTTTTTTCTTACTGAACTATATTCACAATGGCCAGATTATTATGCAGAAAGGTTCCTAGCCTTAGATAATTAAAAAGGTTCAGTCTTTTAAAGAGACAAAATAATGATTATTTGCAACCTCTCCAAAACTCCAAGCTATTATTCCCTATTAATAGTGTTAAGTAGGGGAAATACGGTATGAGGTTATCTTCTCTTATGGTTTTATTAGAGATAAATTTTATATTCCTTCTTTATTAACTGTGCCATTAGATGAAAATTTGAATAGAAGAATAGTTCTGCATTTGACTTGAATTTTTCTTCCTGTTTAAAATACTTCTGTTATGATAAATACTGAGAAATTTAAATGATCTTAAATGTGCGACAGCTCTAAACAAATGCCAGACATACACCTGGTTGCTAATAATGCCAAGCCATACTAGAATACATCCCTGGAATAGGTAAGAAAAAACAGGAAATTAACAGTACATTCCCTCATTTGCTGTCTTATAGCATTGGACCAGTGCAAAAATACTGGGGAATCACAGGAAAAACTCTTTTCTGTATGACTTTTCCATTTGATGCAACTAGGAAAGCTAAGGTCTCCTTAGAATTAAACCTTGCCAGAGGGGTCAAGGATAATAGAAAGGGCTTCTTCAAATACATTGCAGATAAGGCTAACACCAGAGGCAATGTAGGCCCACTGATGAATGAGGTGGGTGCTCTGGTGACAGAGGATACAGAGAAGGCAGAGTTACTGAATGCCTTCTTTGTCT
>VZTO01009381.1:0-18421 GCA_013400615.1 Syrrhaptes paradoxus | reverse complement strand
TCTTTACAGTGAGGGTGACAGAGCACTGGAACAGGCTGCCCAGAGAAGTTGTGGAGTCTCCTTCTCTGGAGACATTCAAAGCCCGCCTGGATGCGTTCCTGTGTGATCTGATCTAGGTGTTCCTGCTCTGGCAGGGGGATTGGACTAGATGATCTTTCAAGGTCCCTTCCAATCTCTAACATTCTGTGATTTGTCTCTGTTGTCTTATATTGAAGGAAAAAATCAGATCCTCTGCATGTGTACAGAGATGCATGCAGAACCTTTTAACTGCTTGGTACTGCTCAGTCCAACACGTAAGAACAGTAGATAAATATGACCCACTATTCTTTTGTANGATTCTGTGATTTGTCTCTGTTGTCTTATATTGAAGGAAAAAATCAGATCCTCTGCATGTGTACAGAGATGCATGCAGAACCTTTTAACTGCTTGGTACTGCTCAGTCCAACACGTAAGAACAGTAGATAAATATGACCCACTATTCTTTTGTAGAATGGGATTATTTTTAACACAGTCCAGTATTGTGCAATTTAACTACCAAATCTCAGTATTAAAAAAAATCCTATCTAGAAATATAAGAATGAAGTCTATTGTGCTATCAGATAGTACATGAAATAGAATCACAGAATCACAGAATCATATAATTCTTTGGGTTGGAAGGGACCTTAAAGATCATTGAGTTGCAAACCCCCCTGTCATGGGCAGGGACACCTTCCAGTAGACCAAGTTGCTCAAAGCCTCATCCAGCCTGGCCTCGAACACCTCCAGGAATGGGACATCCCCAGCTTCCCTGGGCAGCCTGTTCCTGTTCCTCACCACTTTCACAGTGAAAAATTTCTTCCTAATATCTAATCTAAATCCACCTTCTTTCACCATAAATCCGTTACCCCTTGTCCTCTCACCATCCTCTCTGATAAAGGGTGTTTCCCCATCTCTACTGTAGGCCCCCTTGAAGTACTGGAAGGCTGCTGTAAGGTCTTCCCAGAGCCTTCTCTTCTCCAGGCTGAACAACCCTTACTCTCTCAGACTGTCCTTGTATGGAGGTGCTCCAGCCCTCTGACCAAAGTATCAGACAGAAAGGCAAATGTGAAAACCTTGGATTAGATCAGAACAGAACAAATACATGGCATGAACAGACCATTGGGAAAAGAACTATGCTGGAAAAGTGAGACTTGAATGGAGGGCTCCATGATACACACGTGACCATCTAAGCCTGATTCCCATGTATCTTTTATAACAGTGGAATCTAGAAACCACATCTGGAGCTCTTACGTGTATTTATTTCTCTATAGAGGCAGTCTAAATGTTACTCCACTGTCAAACAACTAGCAGAATACCAGTCTTCATGGCATGTTATTTTTTATCCAAACATGATATCCTGTGTTCTAAAAAAACTAACAATTCTGTCAGTCCTGCTTAGCCTTCATTAGAAATTTCATCAGTTTGTCTGTCTGTGATCTCTGGAGCTTAAAACCTGTTACTTGGTTGTCATAAACTGGAATGGCTGATGGTCATAATTATTTCAGCTGATAAAGCCCGGAGCTGAAAGGTAAGGACAATTAAAAAAACCTTGCTGCTTGCTTTGTGTGTGCTGTATCTGACACTATACTGTAGATGAATTGTAAGCTTTTGCATATGGCGTTTTCATTTTGTCAGTTTTTACATGTATGTCTTCAAAACATTTAAGAAAGGAAGGCTGATTTAAATAAATCAGTTGCAGTTCTTCAAAATATCAGGTATTTAGCTATGGACAATATACAATTATAATTTCACTATTTTATAGAAGAAAGCTTTTAAATTACCTAATGTTTTTTTGAGGAAAGGAATGTGATGAAGAACACATTATAACTTGCTGAAAAGTGCTGCAACAATGAAGAATTTAAATTATTTCAGTGAACTCAAGTGAACTGGTTCTAATTACGTGCATTCAGTTTGAATTTCAAATATGGAAAATCACAGGAAATCAAGAGTATATTTTGGCATGTATTTGGTACATTAGAGAACAGAGAGAATAAAAATCTGAGGTAAGCGAAGGCTACTAAAATATTAAACAGACTGAGAAGTATGAAACTGTCAGGCAAAGAAACTCTCCCTTCTTCCCCTTGAAGTCTGTTTTAAAAAGCATTACACCAGAGATCATATGCTTAAAATTAATAGTTTCAAATTTGCTTAATCTGATTATAAGATAAAGGTAAAAGGAAGGCAAAGAAAATTTTACTTTAATGGCTGATTTTAGAAAGGTAATAGCAAAGCTTGCTTAAAATTCCATTGAAATATGATGGGAAAATGGTCAGCCCTCTTCATCCTCAAAGATGGAATTTCTTGTTTCATTTCCCCCTTCTAAAGGGAAATCTGTTTCACTCCTAGCTGCTGTGCCCTTCAGGGGATTGAATGTCCTGCCTTCATCTCTCCATCCAGGAGAGAAGGGAGACAATACACTAATTTTATTCACTAGGTGGAATGCTCCAGCTCTCACTTTCGCAAACAGCAAATGAGGTTCAAAGCTCTACCCTGCCATGTAGAGCAAACAGGTTTTTTGCATTTAAGCCAAATACCCTGGTCCAATTAGTTTCCTGCCTATCTGGAGTCAAGAATGAAGAGAACAATCATTCTTCCTGTGTGCACTCTTGCTTTCTCCTTTAAAGGCGTACACATATACTGACAGTTTTCTTGCAGCGCCATGGAAAAATGTGGTGCTCTGAAACTCTTCAAATTGAATGATGGTCTTTCCAATATGTTCTCCATACCACAAACCACCATAAAGTCAGGTACATCAGCATGTACAATTCAAGGGCTGTAGCAGTACATAGTCACAGAACAGAAGCATTCACCAGATGTCGCACAATCTTTAACTTTCAAAACAGATTATGGGACCAGATGCTAAAAGATAAATTGGGACTGTCAGTAGTCAGAATCATTTTGAAACAACTATTTATCAGGGATTTCTTCGTTTTCACATGCCCAGATCTTTCTAATACTGGGAAAAGAGAGAGAAGCAGCAAACCTTTAAGCCTGTTTTGACACTATTCAAATCTCACTTACTGAAAAATGTCTGTATTCCAGTATGGGTTTAAAGCAATTTTGGTATCTCAAAACTCCATTATCCACATATAGTTCTGATCCAGTCCCCTCAGGAACAGATAGAGAGAAAAAGAGTAATATCTGGTTTTGTTTTTAAAGTTCATCTTTTTTTGAAACAAATAAAAAAAATTCACATAGCCATTTCAGATTTAGGAACCAGAGAGAGTTATAGTCTACGTAAAATCTAAATTACCAGCTCAGCAGTAATATCCATTCTCCCATTTCAGATGTGGTTGTTCTCTTTTGCTATTATTTACATTCTCTGCAGCTACTTTAAAAGTTGATAGTTGATGAGAGCAGTATTAGTCACTTTTACTTCTTTGAAGCTGCTCACTGGGGACTAGGAAATAATAAAAACTTACTGGGAGTTTTTAGGGGAAATATATCCTCTGTAGTAAATGGTTATTTTGTTTGTGTTGTTCTTCCAGCACATTAAAGTCGATCTTTAAAAAACAGTAGAGCAAGTACTTATTCTCTAACAAAGAAACACTAAATTTATTGCATTAGGGAACAGCGGCAGTTTGTCCTTGATACATCTCTATATAGAATCTTTGTTAACTTGTATACTTGAAAAACAAAGCTTTTATTTTCCATAACATAGCATTTTACTGTCTCAATAAAAAATATTTCAACCTTTTTATGAGAGAGAACATATACCAGGTTGTATATATAAATGTTATGAAGTCACTACTAACTGTTCAAGAGTTTTTGTTTCATTTTTAATCAAAAATGTGACTTAAAACCAAAATAATGTATGAAACCATTATTCTGCTAAGATATAAAGATATGCCACTAACTAATTTCTAACTCATAACTGTGATGAAAACTTCCTTTCACTGCTAAGTTAAAGGATTTTTGGGGGAGCAAAATGCTGTATAAAATCTTGTCTTTCAACATACCTGTGCCACTACTATAAAAATTTTCATTTTGATATAGCCTTTTTTTCTCTTGATGAGTCTCAAGAATTCCAATTATGAGATGTTATATTAAGATACAGAATTCCAATTTCACATATGGTGTTAATCCAAATTAATAAAATGCAGCTGAGTGAAACCACTGGCTAAATATAGGAATCTATATAATTGGAGATACTTTAATAAAGATAAATTTTAGATGCAGCTATGGGAATTTGGAAATGAAATGCATGTACTTCAAGAACAGTAAATATATAGAAAACTTCTGGAAGGTTATGCATCAGAGCTGGTCATGATTTAAGGGTTTTTTCAAAGATATTTAGCTGCCTCAAATATTAGCATAAATACTACTAGCAAGTTTTCTCTTTCGGACTTCATATGGCAATGTAGAAATGTAAGTTTACATATAGCCACATGCTAAAAAAACCCCAAACCAAAACCAACCAACCAACCAAATAAAAAACAAACTTCAGGCTGTACTAATACATACCGGTTTATTATTTTTTCATTTATTCCACATTCAGGGATGCTTTTCTGGGGGTTCATATAAGCCAGGTAAGATAGTTATGCACAGAATCACTGTTCACACATAAAGAATCTAACTCTCTCCATAGTCTGGAGTAATAAACTGAAACAGTGAGAAACAGAAAATACCAAATGACAAAGCATGAACTTGTGACTGTCCACACTCATGGTAGAAGTGCTCAGTTCATTCAAAACATGGAAGAACAAGACAGAAGACTAACATTGTCTTCAGTGGAATTTAGAAATGGGCTTCTACCATGACGATGTTGTCGTGGATCAGTTGGAGGGAAGAAAACTGTTGTCGCAGCAGACCGTTGCATTTTACAGTCACAGGGCTGAAATGCATTTACTTTATTCACTAAAGCCTATTTAAAATATTGCCACATTTGCAGAATACTTGTTGAACTTATCATCAAACATACTCAATTTACATCACCAACGCTTACAATCAGTGTGGAATAACTGACTGTTCTTCATTGTTTCTAGGAAATTCCATAAATTGTTATTATTACATTATTTTCTAGTTCCTGTGGCACTAAATGCATAGTGTAGATAAATCTCTTTGCAGATTATTATTTACCAGTTGCAAAATGATGCTTGCCATCCCTGATCCTGAGTCAATAATGTTATACATCAGTTTCTTGAAAAATGTAATACAGGATATTGATCTTATAGCTACAGATCTAAGCACTAGATCCTGTGGTAAATAAGAATTTGAAAATGTCAAGTTGATAGAAAATGTATAAAAGCTAATTTTAACAGCCATGGTTTGGTTAGGAGAGAATGATAGTGATCAAAACTTTGCATTAGAAATTTTATTATTGCTGCCTGTAATTAATTATTTATTTGTTTATTAATCAAGAAGCCAACACATGTTCACATTTAGTATAATCAAGGGCAGAATCAATTAACTCAGAATGAAATACTGACTGAAATGGTGATTGAAGAATATAAAAAAAATTAGATTTTTCTTAGAATCTTGACTTCTTATCACAGACTTTCTATATTGGGCATAGGTGACCTGTGGGAACATACAGATGGCGAGAAGGTTGAAACTCATGGGCAGGGGACCAGCTTAACCTCAGATACCCGCTTACAACCTACTGATCATGTTAAGAGTAATACAGACATTATTTATTAAAAAAAAATAGAAGAAACAAGCATACTTTTTTATATCTGACACTTAGATATGAGAGAATTTGGTGGATACCTATTCCATCTCTGTTTCATAGTTAGTACCAGTTACAGTGCAACTTGTAAAACAGGAAAATGTATGACGTGACTCATCTATTGAAATTTCATTTGGTATCTGAGATCAATGGTGTATTTAATGCATCTAGAACCATAGATAACATCATTTTAATTAAAAATGCTATCAGAGTAATTACTTTTTAAGCATATGGCCACAGATAAGAAAATTGAATGACACTTAAATGGGGTTTGTAAGAAAATGAATTTGCATTAAAAAGTAGCTATTAGCCATTTCAGTGGCAATGTGGGAGATAAGGCTACGGATCTTTGCTCCTTAGGTCGAGAAACCTTTTTTATGAGAGGTGATATATTTGGGCTTTAAGGCAAATGAGGTCTCAGTGATGTTTCTCATCTCGGTTTCAGTTTAATTAATGTCATCACAGAGTAGCATTTGTTCCTTTTCTGGAGTAGTAGACAAATGGCCCCTTCTAAAATGACAGGAAAATGTGACGGCTTTGTAATTGAAGCAAGTGGACAGTCAAGACTGGAGGAGAAGGAACTGTTTAATTTAGTTTCTGCATTTAAAAAAAAAAAGCAATATTAATCCAGTTAAACTTTCAGTATACTAATGTTTGAGGAAGTATAAAATGAGCAAGAAAGCACAGGCAACTCTTCTTGTCTCATTACAACCTTTCTGATTCAAGACATTACTTTTTTTCCAAGTTAGCTAGCCTGTTAGTATCCTAAAAAATTACCTTGATTAATTTTTCTTACATTCAAAAATAAATTATTCAGTTTGTTGTATTCATTCTTTGCTCAGCTTATGTTTAAATTTTCAAACCAAGTGTAAAAATTCTTATGAGGACACCAGGATGAAAATGAGATGCTACTTTTCAAAAATAGCAACTTCTTAATTTCTATTTTTAGAAATTACTTTTTAATATGTTATCTCCTAACAATAGTGAGTGAGTGGGAGCTGAAAGTGTTTACTCAGTTCCCAAAATGTTTTTTATTGGTAGCTTTTCTCAGCAGTGAATTATTTAAAAGTCTGGGTTATTCTGAAGTATGTTTTTCAACATCATTTCTGGGCTCACTTTAGTTTATATCTACATGTTGTATGATAAGTCCTGTTTTGAACCCTTTGGCAATGAGAAATAGTGTTCTCACTCTCCATGCTCAAAAAAAAAAAAAAAAGTAGTGAAATATCCAAATTCTATGTATGGATGAAGAGCACTTTCCCACAAAATTATTTTTAGACATTATTGAACCTCTGACATGCTCATTTCATTGGACTTTGATTTACTGGAAACCGTTCCCAAGTGCAAGATTATTCACAGTTTGCATGACAGCTGAATATCCCAGCTGGAAGACAAAGCTCTTAGGTGACATAAATATGAATGTTCCAATATATTTTTTTTAGTAATTGGGCCACTGACATGTTAAACTCCAAGCTTTTTAGCTAGAAGACTGTTCTTGGAGAACTAGTGAGTGCTATGCTGAGAACTGAAGTAACACAGAACAAAGCAAGGTACTTCTTGTTGCAGGAAAGAAGGCAAGAGAACTAAGATGCTTGAAGAAAGCAAGCAGTATTCTGTTTTAAAATTACAGATATTGTGAAAACTAGATCTATCTAGAGTGTTACCATAAACCTATGCAGCCCAAAAGATGTTCCTAAAGTGCTGACAGTTTTGATTTGTGCTATGAATGTGGATGAGGGGAGAATAAATACTCTATTGCAAATTTAAGTGTCTGTATGTGTCTCCATATATTCTTAGTAATACATAGGAAAACAAAACAAACTGAACAAACAAAAAATTATTGCATCTGCTTAGTTGCATATTGGTTTATAAAATCATTAGAAATAAGTTACAGGAATCTATTAATATGGTTACGTGAGTTTTTTTTTTTGTTTTTCCTTTCTTTTCCCCTAGGGTAACTTGTGACAATTGTGACGATTGTCACAAGTACTTTAAGCTTCTTGTGAACTTATTCTCTCCTTTTATTTTTTTTAAATTCTTACTTTTTGCTCAAATTTGCTTTGTGCATTCTACCATGAATATCCACAAATGTTTATTATTGTTGAGATTGTTTTCACTAATGAGTAATGACACTCCTGTTGCCATCCCAGTAGGCCTAGGCATTTTTCTATTGTTTACCACCAAATTTACATTTTGTTTCCTAGCAAATTGAAAGCTAATTGCATGGAGTGTCATCCAATAAAACATGCAATAGATCTAATAGTTGCCACCCATGAGGGTTCTGCATATCTTCTTGGCTATGTTCTTGTATTTTTAGTTGAAGCTTCCCAAACAAATTTGTTTGGTTTAACACCACTGAAATCTTGAAGCCGCACTGTGCACAGTTCGCTGCCTGAAAGTGTTGATTTACTCTTTTAAAAAGGAATCAGTGTCATCTGAGTAGGAAGACACCTCTGTTCCATAGATTCTCCTGTCCAGCCTCCTGCTGAGAGAAGGTTAATTAGTGGAAGTTGGTCAGGGCCAGAAAGTTTTGAATACTACCAAGAATGGAAACACAACAACCTCTATAAACAGCAGCAGGGCGTCTCCAGATCAATATCCTCTTAAGGCTGAAAAAAATTCTCTGAGCCTCTCCCCATACATCATGTGATCTTGTGACCACTGGACTTGTTCCAGCATGTACATGTCTACCACGTATTGGAGAGCCCAGAAGTGAACACAGTTCTGCAGACATGGCTTCACAAGGACTGAATAGGGTGGAAGAATCATTTCCCTGGACATGCTGGCTATACTTGTGCTAGTATTAGCAGTACTAGTCCAGTATGCCCTTGTCCTTCTTTACCACAAAGGCATGCTGCTGACTTATGTTCAGCTTGTCCACTAGGACCCCAGACCTTCCGCAAAGTTTCCTTCTATCCAGCTGAAACTCAGCCTGTGTGGTTGCATGGTGTTATTCCATTACAGATGTGGGATTCAACATAGAATCATAGAATAATAGAATGGTTTGAGTTGGAAGGGACCTTAAAGATTGTCTAGTTCCAATCCCCCTGCTACAGGCAGGGACACCTTCCACTAGACTAGGTTGTTCAAAGTCTCATCCAACCTGTCCTTGAACCCCTCCAGGGATGGGGCATCCACAGCTTCTCTGGGCACCNCCATTTACTTGGTTGTCGTGGTTTAAGCCCAGATGGCAGTAGCACAGCGCAGCCACTTTGTCACTCTGCCCTGCCTCGTGGGATGGGGAGGAGATTTGGAAGAACAAAAGATAGAACCTTGTGAGTTGAGAAAAGGACAGGTTTAATAGTACAACACAAGAAAAGAGAAAAGAATAACAACAATAATACTAATAAGAATATGCTTATATATATGTATACGTATATATGAGTAATGCACAGTGCAATTGCTCACCACCCAGAACCCGATGTTCAGCCTGTTTTTGAGCAGCAAATACCTAGCCTTCCCTGACCAGCTTCTCCAGGTCTATACTGAGCATGATGTCAGCATAGTATTGAATATCCCCTTGTCTAATTCAGGTCAGCTACTCTGGCAGTGACCCCCTTCCAGCTTCTTGTGAAAATTAACCTTTTCCCAGCTGAACTCAGGAAAATGGGGTTCCTGTCAATCCATTTCTCCAGTTTGTCAAGATCCCAAAGTGTAACAGCCCTGCCCTTATACAGTCCAGTTTGATACTGTCAGCTAGAGAATGTTCTCTGGACATCTCTAGCAACTGGCTGCTGGTTGGATTTTTTTTACTGCTGATTGCAACTCTTTGAGGCTGGCAGTCTGGGTAAATTCCACCTACATTGTTCACCCTACCTACATAGTTCATATCTGTCCAATTGGATTGTAATGGCACTAGAGGAGCCAGCACTAAGGTCTTGCTTTTGTAAACATTTGCTGTTCTCTGTCTTTCTATACCAAGTCATTCATCTCATTATAGAAAACCATTAGACTGGTAAGGTTTGCTTTGCATTAAAGTGGATGCTTTGTTTTCAGTGCAAGGACTTGGAATCTCTTCTACCTAGTTGATGTTATTGTTATGAGTAACTATAGATAAATATCCACACGAGTTCTGAGACTTCTTAGGAGTTGAAATGTTGAACTGTTTCTCTGTGGCAAAGAGTTTCCTTTGCCACACGCACATGTGAGAGCTTATTTCAGGTTACTGGAGTAATCCAAGCATTCTCAGGTACTACTCTAAACTCAGCCTCTACTCGTGTGAAAAATCTCAACTGAGTATACTTAAAACAAGTTTAAAAACACAGTCATCATGCATCATAGTTCACAGCATGAATGTTCAAAGCTGCTACTGTAATTGCTCCACATGATTCAAGCATCCTCCTTTCTGAATCAGCAAATTCAAAAGGAACCAAGCACTGCAATAAACACAGCCCTAGTTACTTCAGGTAAAACTGATGACAGGTCTAGCAGCTTACAAAAAAAAGCATGCAATAAGCAGGCCTTTTTGCCTATAGAAAACAGCAAATCATGACAATTGGAAGATATTAAATGTCCCTTTGGGGAAGATTTCACATCTCTTTTGAGTGAATAATTCACTAACATTTCACAGAATACGAGCTCAGCACTATTCTGTGCAGTCATGCTGTGTAATGGTTTTTACTTAAACGGGACAAAGATAGTCTAATCCTTAAGTATTAGGTTTTTTTGTTAGCATTGCCCTCCTTTTGTGTATTGTTATCACACATAGATAGAAAAATGCAACTGTAGTGGAAAGCTCTATTCAAGGATCCATTTCTTCTTATACTTCTCCATCTCCATCCTCACCCCCTTTCTTTTTTATCCTTTTTAGTTGCAAATGTAAGATATTCTACCCTTCATCTAGCTAAGTCTCATGTTACACCATGAAATTATAGTTGAATGTTATTAAGCATCCCAGAATAACCATTTCTCAATGGAATTAGTCAACAGTGCATGTTACTTGCATAAAAGAAAATAAAAGACAGTTTTAGTATATATGTGTGGATTGTTTTGCTTGGTTTTGGAGGAAGGATTTACAATATCTGGAACAAACATTTTGTTCTAGCACTGTCTTCTCTTTTCTAATCTCTTTCCTGTAGGAAGATCCATTTATGTTCATCTTAGCTGAAAGTACACCTATGTCATTAAAAGTATGTATTTTAAATCACATAATTACAGAAAAGGCTGTAAGGCATTAGGGGTATGTCATGAATGGTACTGTTGCAAAACGTGAAACTTCAAAAGGAGCATTCCTGAGTAAGCAATATTTTTTTTTTCTAATTTTTGTAGTTTGATTTAAATTTAACACAGTAAATGAGAAGTTTTGCTATTGACTGTTACATCTGCTTGTAATATTTTTGAGTCTAAAGTACGATAAAAAATAAGGGCATAAAACAGTTTTAAAAATGAATATACAAAGATTTGCCATTTGATTTCCATATCAAGTGCAGTGAGAATTACATACAGAGTATTTTAGACAAGGCAAAACTCTAACTTATGACAATGCTTTTTTTAAATGAGTTCTGTAGCTCAAGCATATGGCTAGATATATCTGCTACTGGCTTTGGAAATCTATTCAGAACTATTCTTTTGCTGACAGCTGTGAATTTAGCTTTATTGTTTAAAGTACAGTTTTCTAAGCCTGAAATAGACAAAGACATAGCTATTTACATGTGCTGGAAATCAACTTTTTTTTTTTTTTGCTAAAGTATTTCACAATAATTACAAGTATAGAGAGCTTTTAATAACAATCTATAAAAGATATAACCTAAGTTGTTAGTAGGCAAAATACTACTGGATATCAAAGAGCAATTAATATCAAGTATCAGTGACTGAAGACTTTCTAAAGCCTAAAATAAGGCTTTCTAAGTGGCACTTATAGATGATTTACTGACTAGAAACTAAATAAGCTTTCTAAACCATAGTTCTTAATGGCTGATCTCTTGCTGAATGAAACCGCTAAGTTGAAGCTCAAGTTATATTCTTCCAAGAAGGATGTCAAACCTGTTGGGTGCTTGTAACAGCATTAGACTTCCAAGATGAAGGTAAGTCAGGCATAGGGTAGGTACAAGTTCTCAAGCAGTTCTTTGTATGGCATATTCCTGAGGGTTTTGTTTGTTTTCTTTCCAGATAAAAAATCAAGAGAATTTTCAGCAGGAGCTACCTTGTCTGCAGGGTGTTTCTTTTCAATGGAAACTACAAGTCTAAACATTTAAGAATTTAAATTTTTGGTAAACTGATATAATTTGCAGACACTAGAGAATTAATTTATAAAGTTTCCAAGAATAAAGATAATCTGTCATAATCTTCTCCTTCTTCCCCAAAGTGATGCTAGACCTTTGATTGCTCTGTTCTCTATAAAGGCCTGGTCTTTCACCATTTATGCTTACTCCTATGGGAAAGGTTGGGTATTTTTAACCTGGAAAAATATTTTTGCGTATGTTTCAGTGACTAGTGATGCTGTACTTGTTTTCCTATAGGAGCATATCCAGAGCTTTCCTCAGAGATTAAACCTCTGAGAAGGAAGTTTGGAGACAGAATTTTAAGGCAGAGGCAAGAATAAACCTTATCCAACAGATATATTTCAAACTTATCTCAAACTTGAGGAGTTAAGTGGAATAATTCTAGAATTATTGAGTGAGGGGGAAAAATTGCACTTTTCTTATGGGACAAAAGGTAGGCTGGGTATAGTCCCCTCTCTTCCCTTAGAAGTTGCTAGTAAATTTTTGTGGGAGAAGTGACTTGCCCCTCTGTTACTGTGCCAACTTTTTTCAACAGTAAGTTGGCATAATTTTGACCTCATATCTTCTCTAATTTACCACAGAGCATGTTTCTTTGTTCTGTAGAAAGAGGCAATGTCTTAACTGTGAAATTCACTTTAGCTTTATTGACTTCCATGGATTTGTTTTAATATTTAGCAGCTCTATTTTTGGTCAACAATATACACAGTCCTGGATTTTTAATAAAGAAATTTGAGTATTAAATTAATAGGTTTTTATTTCTTTCAAACAGTAACTACAATCAACTAAACCTGTTACAAATTCTCTCTGAAAACTTTCACACAATTTATTTGGTGATTTTAATAATAAAAAGAAAAAAAACTAGAGCAAGGCAGTACTTGGAATTTCTCTAATGCACAATCACATTCACTGCCCAGAGCAACCATTTTGTAGTTCTTTACACTAGGGAAAAGATCTAATCATTAGCTTCTTTAGATAATTCAGAGACATTTATCCTTTCCTAAAATACAATAATTAAGTAGGTTAAGTTATCCTTCATTAAAATATCCATTGTTTCTTTCATATCTTATATTTTTTTTAAAGTAAGATGCTTTATTTAAATATATTTATTTTGGAGCCACCATCACCTCACTCTTGTTATTAATTACTATTTGGCCAATACTCTTTGTGATTTCGTTGATTTTTGAGTCAGAGGCTATAGTTGAATTTAATGCCCTTTGTCTTAAATTTCATGCTTTAATATTTAGGTGTTCAACTTTTTTTTATAATAAGATAAGAGCCTTGATAGATATTCTCCCTTCTCCATGTTCAAGCAGACACTTTCCACAAGTGTCACTGTAAGTAAGTGTAGGGTTTAACAGTTCTAAAAGAATTAAATGTGGAAAGCTGTCAAGTCCAGTGAATTTATCAGTAGACAAAAGCATAACCATAGCTGTCTTGTCTATTGCCTTTACAACATTTTCCTGCATTGCAGAAAGTTGTGTGGAGTTACTGGTTTATTGATTTGAGTTTTGTAATTTGGTAGGTAGGCCAGGTTGAAGACAGTTATGGGGTTTTATTCTTTTTTTTTTTTCTTTTTCTGGCTGACATACCTATAGAAGACCCTTTCGTTATTCTTTGTGTCTCTTGACAAGTTCAGCTTCAGACTTATGTTGGCCTTCCTGACCCCATCCCTACACAATTGGGCATCATCCCTGCACTTTTCCCAAGATACCTGTCCCCGTTTCCACTGTGTCTTGGGTCAGGGCCTCTCCGGCCAGCTTCCCCAGCTTCCCCTTATATCCCGGGCATGACTGTCAGCAGGGTATCGGGTATCGAATATCCCTTTGGCTATGCCCACCTCCCAGCTTCTGTGAGGAATTAACCCTATCCCAGCTGGACCCAGGACAATATAGCTGGGATAGATCAGGTAATTATCTCTGGTTCTACCTCTTCCTTCTGTTCTCTTGACAAGCCTGGGTCATCATCATCTCCCACTAAGCGAACTGATTTTTTGGTATATTTCTTTTTTGTACCGGGGCGATCGACACTGACATGGGTTGGTTCTCTGTTTCAGCTGCAGTATCTGTTGCAGTAGCTGTCAGCAGTGTCAGAGTAGTCGCAGTGGCTGTCAGCAGGGTTAGAGTAGTCTCAGTGGCTGTCGGTCTGTTTTTTCCTTCTTTCCCCTGAGGATGCTGCATAGTATCAAGTGGTATTTAATAAATACTGGCCAGGATCCAGCACAGTGCGGTACAAAATCTTTGTATAATCCTGAAAACGGAACACAGGAGGCACAGNGTAAGCCAGCATTGTCCAGTGCAACAAAAGCATCGCCCTGTTCCCTCTCCCTGAGTTGATAAACACTGCCACAGGGAGAACATAATACATATAAGACTCCACATAACAGCACCCTGAGAGCAAATGGGCCAGCATCGTGACCAGCAAATTGCTTAACTAATACAAGAAATGAATGTAACAAATTATTAAAGCACATGCTGGTCAGACTTGTCTTTATCTCAACCCTTCTGGCCCACGTTGGAGCACCAAAATAGTGTCTTGGGTCAGGACCACCACCACGTGGTCGCAACCCTACTCCCCCTCCCCTCCTGGTAAGATGGGGAAGGATAAGAAAAAGTGGAACCTCATGAGTTGAGGTAATGACGGATTTTTAATAATACCACACGAGGAAAGCAAAAGAAAGGAGAATAGAACAATAAGACAAGATTTAGAATACAGTGGAAAACACTGATACAATGAATATCTCACCACCAAGGGCTTCACAAAAAGAGAGCCCTCTCCAGCCGTCTTCCCCTTATATCTCCGGGCATGACTGTCAGCAGGGTATCTAATATCCCTTTGGCTATGCCCACCTCCCAGCTTCTGTGAGGAATTAACCCTATCCCAGCTGGACCCAGGACACACTGCCTGTGGATTTCTTTTGTTGTGGTTTAACATGCTCAGCTAGCAGCCACACAGTTGCTCGCTCAGCCTCCCCCCTTCCAGGAATGGGAGAGAGAATTAAAGAGGTAAAAGGAAAAGAGACTCCTGGGTTGAGATAAGAACAATTGAATAACTAGAATACAACAAAATTGATAATAATGATAATTATAATAGTAGTATATACAAATATACAAATGAGTGATAGACAGTGCATCGGCTCACCACCTGATGACCAAGGCTCAGCCTGTTCCCAGCTAGTGATCCTGCAGTAGGGAGAGTCTCAAAACCACAATCCTGGAACAGAGATAAGAGCCCGAGTGTCCGAAAGACCAAGATCCAATCAAAAGTGGGACAACCCGTGAGAGAGGGAGATGACCAAGAGAAAGAGGGGGATGACCCAGAGAAAGAATGCCCAGACAGATCCTCATCTATATACTGAGCATGACGTGCATGATATGGAATAGACCATTGGCCAATCTGGGTCTCAATTGTAAACCTAAGGTTGAATCCTAGGCTAGAAATTGGGGCTGTGGTCCCTCCCAGCCTCTCCTGCACCTGCAGACACTGGCACAGCAGAGAAGCTGAGAAGTCCTTGACTGTCCTGGCAGCAACTATAAAAATCAGTATGTTATCAGCCTTCTCCTCAGCACAAATCCAAAACATAGCCTTACACCAGGTACTATGAAGAAAGTCAATCTCATCTGAGCCAAAACCAGGACAATCTGTAAGTTTGCCTTCCTAAATTTCAAGGTCCTGACTTTACTCTTCACCTGACTCGTACCTCTCAGGGTTGTGAAGTCTGACAGTGTGTGATCGCTGCAGCCCAGGCTGCCTCCAGTCTTGATCACACTGATTAGCTCACTTGCGTTGGTGACCATCAGGTCCAGCATTGCATTCTCTCTGGAAGGGCTGTCCTGGCTTAAGAAGTTACCCTCAATGCACTCTAGGATTTTTCCTGGATTGCCTACAACTCACCATACTGCTTCTCCAGCAGATGTCAGGGTGGTTGAAGTCCACCAGCAGTGCAATGACTCCTGTAGCTGGAATAAAAAGTCTTCATCAATAGGCTCCTTTTGATCGGGATACCTGTAGCAAATACCAACTACAAGGTTCCTACACCAACCACAGAGTTACTGCATGACTCCCAAAATAAAGTTTCAAAATTAAAAGGACACTGTAGATATATTCTTTCTCTGTCTAATCTATAATTATATTTAAACATGCAGACACACACTTTAAATCAAGATTAACCTTAATTATACCCTTTTTTTTTTGCTTAAAAGGTAAGGAAAGGTGTTGGTAACTAGACTACCAATCCTTAATTGTGTCCTCAAATTTAAAATTATTTTATCATCTCTTTCATACTGTAGGAAGAAATATTGTGCATTATTATGATGTTGCTTTTCATGATCCCAGGTACATGCAGTAAATTTATTCGATTATTGCATTCAGGATGGGGTGGTTTGGTTTTTATTATTTTATTTTGTTATATTTTATTATTTTATTTTATTTTACTTCTCCGTAGTGTCTGAGAGTTGAAGACACAACGTGAGCCCCAGTTACTGGGTAACAACTCAAACAAACCTTAGCTGTTTTGGGAAAAGGGAGAAGTTGTGAGGGTGTGACTGATCACATATCTTGGTTGTTCCTGTATCTATCATAAACAGATAGAAGAACCTTTGGTACAAAAAATATATTTTAAAAATGTAGCTGTACATCAGAGGGGAATAGTGAATACACCATTCACTTAGTGAGACTGTTTGTCATGTCCTTTTAAGGATCTTGGAGTGTTGCCTGGAGACTTAGGATCTTGCCAGTGTGCTGAAAGGGCCCAATACAAAACTCATTAAAGTCAGTGGAACAATCCTCATAGACTTAAATGAACTTCAAATCAGGACAAGTAAGTGCTCATGTCAGTATTTTACCTGAGTCATATATGTGCCCACAAAGGAGAGGAGAGGTTTGCAAGTTAGAATGAAACAGTTTCAGGTCCCAGCAGTATATCTCACTAGGTATGATTAGATGGTCCTAAAATGGCACTTGTTTTATACTGGCATTAATGAACAATATTAGCCGATAACTTCTAGCAGACACGTAGAAGCAGCTTTTGTTCAAAAAAGACACCTGTCTATCAAAATAAAGTAACGCACAGAGGTTGAAAAAACTCCTTTTTAGCAGCTTTATTGTTTTCCTGTTTTAGAAACTCTCTTATACCAGAATTTTGTCCTGTTCTGTTGAGGCAAATTTTATTAATTCCTTTTCACAGCACAAATTCTAATGGGGTGAGGCATGGATGAATCCTTATTTTCAGGTTATAATGAAAAGTACTTTTCAGATACAATTGCAGCCATTATTAGTCTCTGGCTAGGTCTTGAATTTTTAATCTAGAACAATTCAGTGGTGTGGTGATAGATAAATAGGTAGGATGACCTATCATTTTAGTGGGGGGAAATTACATGCTGTTGAAAACAGATGTGTTAAACTTAATTTACTTGTGTTTACCATTGCTCATATTGTAGATATGGCTGAAACAGCAGTAGTAGTGTGCAGTTTCTTTATAAAACAAGCAAATATGAGTAATTTATTTTGGGAAATACAACTGTAAATGCAGACATAAAAATTTCTGTTGACTGAAGAAGCTCAATGGACACTGAGAGAACACCCAGTATGGGTTTGTAACAAGAGCAATTGATGTTCTCACTTCTTAGCAAAAATCACGTAATTCTGGGAAGGAAATAAACATATAGTTGAACAGAGGATACAGAATGCAGCTTTTTTTTGACAGATTGCCCTTAGTGCTGCAAAAAGGATGTGTTTCTATTCTGACTTGATACCATTTTTTTTTCCTCTGCATTATCTAGTCCTCTTTTGTATAGATTTTGGAACCTCTGAAGATAGGTCTTAGATATAGACCTATAGCTATAGCTGGCAATTTAGCTTTCAGAGCAACTGTCATGCAACAGGAACTGTTGTCAAATAAGAAGTCTCATCAAGTGGGCAGTTTTTCAGTATAAAGTGGAGGGGAAGAAGAGGGAAAGATGTAATGAGAAATGGTGTATGTCTTTAGTTCACTGATTGATTTACTATTGAAAATATTTTGTGTTGAAGACTGGAAGTTTATTTACAGCTTAGCCTATAATCCCTTGTTTTTTCCAAACATTTTCTGAAAATTGAAATCTTGAACAGATGAAATAAATGTCCTTAGCAAAATCACAGTGAATGTGTGAAATGGAATTTTAAGATGCTCACAAAACAAAATGTTATTGTTTTACATACTTAAGATGTAATCTACATGAAGGTTACATAATTTGTTCAGTTTTAAGACTAATTGCACATCACATTGCATCACCAGATCTGCCAGTGTCCATCATGTTTATGCATTACTGCAGACAAAGGAAGTGTCAATGAATGAATAATGTGCCTTACATTGATGTAAGTAATTAGGTTTTGTGTGCTTACAGGAGTTCAAAACACTTTTGAACATCAAAAAGATTAATTTGAGAACTAAAATATGCAGTGAGATCAAGAACAGCTCTGGAATTAATTTCTGTGTCTTCTATTTAGAGTGAGATACGAAATAATAGATAATAGGTAATAG
>VZTO01009379.1:16333-46331 GCA_013400615.1 Syrrhaptes paradoxus | reverse complement strand
ATATATATATATATATATAAGTGGTGCAAAAGTTATACCTGAGACTGGGAAGCAGGGAATATTAAACTGTTGCATTTGTGTGTTTCTACATTTAACCTTGGTTTCATAATAGAGGGTGTGATCAAGATGTCCATAGAAAAGTGGCCTCATTTAAATTTCATGCATGGCTAATTCAGAGCTAACTTAAATGAAATCATCAGACATTTATTATTACAATTTGAAGAGCAATTGAATAAAAATAATAGAGACTCATTTATTCATATGACTGATTCACTGAGCCAGGAAAGAAAATAACAATTACATTTACATATGGAAAGGTTAAACTAGTCAAAAGATATTTTGAGCCATATGTGTATGGAATAGAATAAGACTAGGTATAGAATAACACTTAATTTTTTTCTAATTTCTGAAGGATTTTTGTTAACAGAGCAAATCTGTGAAAGTGCCTATTTAGATATTTTTTCGTATAAGTGTGGAAATATTTTCACTTGCAAGCAATATAATACCAAAATAAATATTTGAAGAAATGCAGGAAAATAAAGAATTGGGGAGATTAATGTGTATCTAACTTCAAACATGAGTTTCTGTCTAATATTCCTTAAATCTTCAGGATAAAGGCACCACCCTACAGTCTGAGATCCTAAATAGATTTCAACAACTATTTAAAAAGGATAAAATTGGCAAGATCATCTTTTCAGTGCTGTGTGGTCTTTATCAAAGGATGATTCATACAAAAGAAAGTCCAAATTAATTGTTGACAATATAAACACATACCACAGGCAAGCCAAAATAGATTTAATGCAATTATTAAAGCTGTCTCAGCCGGAGCCAGGATAACATTATCAATACTGATGAAAAATCCATCCCTCTCAACATCTGTAGCACAGCCACTTGGAGCTCTAGAAGTATATCTACAAGGTTACGTGCAGTTGCTGAAGTTTCTAGCTCTAACACTACAACCCTTTAGGTCCTTTCCAGTCACTAATCTGTTGAATCTTGGACACAAGAACTGTCGGTGCTCTGAAAACTGCCCTTAAAAAGAATGTTTCTGTGAACTGTTGCAAAATTAAGAGGAGAAGTTATTTGTCTGGTAGTTGTTAAAGAGTTTTTTGCGATTAATTGTGTCTTCTGAAACCTGCCCCTCATGCCACTGTCAAAATTTGTGATTTCACAGGTAAGAGGAACCTGGGTATTGGATCTTCTTTCTAATGCAACGGATGAGGAATTTCAAGAAAAATGCATGTTCAGTGGGTGCTATTAATTTAAAAGTCTTTAACCATGACCATCCAACGGTGGAAGTTGCACATTGGCAACATATTGCAAACGCTAAGAAGGATAGAAATCATCAATTTTACCATTCTTCAAATGAAAGAAGTGAGGTACGCCAAATACCTTAGAAGTTCACCTGTGCAGTGACTCTCATTGCACCAGCTTTCATGCTACTGAAGAAGCACCTTCAAGCACTGATGGCTTCGTAGAAACCCTCCTTTTGTATGAGGTGAGATACTACCACAACTTCTGTTTTTGTTTTTATTTTAGCTTTTGGGTTTTTTTGTTTCTTCCCTTAGCTCTTCTAATGCAAAGATTCAAGCTAAATCCATTAATTCACTAAATGGCCTTGCCTTATCCTGTCTTAAGTGATCATACCATGTCTACTCTTTTGCACAACTGATTACTTCAGAGGTAGAATGGGTGCAAACATCCAATTGAGTGTTGGTGTGTCCCAGTTACAAATGGTTTCAATTAGGATATGGAATATTACAAGAGGGGGAAAAAAAGAAAAGAGTTCTGCTAAGTAACCAAGTTCAAGATTTATTTCTGTAATATAGTTTATGGTAGAAAAAATAATTATCCAGGGAGTTTATTCTTGCTTGAGAGAAGAGGTGAAGAACAGAAATGGTAAGAAAACTGTCATGTTTGAGTATTTGTCGTTACTAAAGTCAAGATTATTTGTAAAGAATATTATTACATTTGTATGACAGTAATGCCCAAAGGCACAAATTATGTGATCAAGGCCTCACCATGCTCAACAATGTGTGTATGCAGACTAGGAAACAGTGCCCAAGCCCAAAACCTAGCAGAAGAAACAGTTAAAGCCAGAGAACAGGGAAGTGAAATGATTTCTCTGTGGTAAGATAGCAGAAGATTAGCAAAATGCAGAGGAAAATACAGGTCTGCTGAATTCTTGTTGACTCTATTATAGCCATTAAATCATTCTGAAGCATTGCAGCTAATAGATTCAAGTTACACTATCGCTTGAGGACACAGATTGTCTCTAAGTATACGAGGAGTTCGCTGCAGCTGTGCGACAGAGCGATCATAATCAGCAAAATGAGATTTTGTTTTAAAATCAGATAAAAATTTAACATTTGAAACAAAAAAAATGCTAATTAATTACTTTTGTTGTTAAACCCTTTAGTGTTATTCTTTTTACAAATGGCAGAATCAAATTATTTGTACAGGTAATAAGGTTCCTTGAAGTCTTATTAGAAGTCCTGAGCAACTTATGAAATGTTATTTGGGTTTCTCAACATCCTATATGGAGAGAAAATATAGAAAGGACTGTTATTGTCATATAAATACTTCCTAAGAACATCCCAACAAAGCAATAGAGTTGGCATGCAGGTTAAATAAAATACACAAAGTTATGACAGTTTCTGACATTTCAGACTGTTATTGAGAAATGTCACTTTGAATGTCTCTGTAGGGCAATAATGAACACTTCTCTTCGGTAAATTACTTCTCATGTCACAGGAGGGGTGCTTTAGATTATGTGTCTTTGAAAACACTTGATAATGCACTTAAGATCCAAAAAAGAAGCTTAAAATAAGTATCAGTGTGCCTGTGTGTTATCTACAATAACGTCCAAAGCATATGACTGAGGTTTGTGCTATAAGCCTAATGTTCTTAAAATCTGTTATGTTTAAGAGCAACAACTACTAAAAAAAGACTCCTGCTAGCTAGATCCCATTGACTTCAATTAGACCTTTTTTTTTAATAGCTATTTCTAAAAAAGCTTTAAAATGGATCACCTTCAAACTGAGATTCAAACTAGATTCCTTTGTTATTAGTTGTTTATTGTCAATTTGTGCTTATTAAAAATGGCAATAAACTTGTCTTAAATCTCTGCTGACAGTGAGCCCTTAGGAATCTGACCCGTTGGACACCGTTCTTCTGCTGAATGTGGGATATACATACACAGCTATCCCATTTAACATCGCTCATCATGAGAATTCTGTGATGATTTTTTTTGCCTTTTTTTTCCTCGTTCTGACTGGTTCCTAGGTGATCTCAGTGTTCATACATAATGAGCTTCACAGTAACCATCTGTATAGGATATATCTCCCTTGAAAGCTGATATGTAGTAACACTAAACAAACGGCTGATCAGATTTAAGTTTTAGAACATTATTTGCTTCTGCTCATCTGGAAAATAATGTAGTACTGACCTTGTGTGAATCATGCAAAAAGTATGAGCCCTATAGATTTATTCATGTCTATTTTTCTATAGGCTGGATTTCTGGAAGGCTTAAGAATTGTCTTTTTATTTTTCTTTCCTCTCTTCACATCTGAATTCTCACCATTCTGGAGATCTATTTTCTGCTTCAGCAGGACTACTAACTGCACACATCATTTGATGCAAACCTGAAATGCTTTGGAGAGAATAGCCAGCTCAANTCCAATCCCTAACATTCTGTCTGTCATTCTGTCTGTCAAGTCTTTCACTTAGTTTCCAGCAAAAGATTTGCCTGTTACCTGTACTTTCCAATGCTACTGTCTTTGGATAATTACTGCAGCAATCCCAGGCAATGCAGTGCAATGTTCCTCTTAGGGACATGGGTTAGTGGGTTGGGTGGTGTTGGGTTGACGGTTGGACTTGATGATCCTTGAGGTCTTTTCCAACCTTAATGATTCTATGAAATACGCTAGAGACAAAAAAAGCAATCCATAGTAGAATTTAAGTGTTTTTTCTATCAAGTCTAAGCACGTGCTGCAGACTGTAGGCTGAGGAGGAGCCAGGGTGGAGGCTGTCAGCTGGGTTGCTTGTCTTGTGGCTGTGCTTGCAAGGTGTGGTTTTGGTGGAAGGCTGCCTTGCTGTCAAATTCTGTAAAATTGTTACATGAAATCAAAATGTGAACTTTATTCTCTTAAGTAATATGTTTGGTTTTATGTTTTTATGACTGTTTTTATACTGAGAAAATAAGGATCTTTCAGTAGTGGGAATGTGATATTGTGTTGAAACTTCATCCTTTAATTTCACCATCTCACTACAGGGTTAGAAATTATCATCACAGAAGTAATCAGAGGCGCTCTCTGATGAAGGGCAAGTAAACATCCTCATTTATTTCATGGGCGATGAGGCATATGACATTCTTACAGGTTTTCTGGTTAGAACTGCTGGAGAAATGAACCATGCAACTGTAAAAAAGAAGTTTCCTGAAGGCTTGATAGGAAATGAAACAAGATTTTCCCAGGCAAGGCAGTGTCAGGCCTGCTTCTATCACAACAGTGCATACATTAGTGAAGCAGAACGACTGGGTAGATTCCTTTTAGTTTAGGTTGTATCTGAATGGTCAAGCAGCTCAGTGAAAACACAATTTTATCTGGGTCACTTGCTGAGGAACGCAGGCAAGAGAAGAGGACATTGAGACATTAACAGCAGAGTGTTCTCCTAAATAAAAAGATCAGTTCTTTGAAGTTATATCTTCTACAAGGTTGTATCAACTTTGACAAAATACATCTCAGAAAAATTTGAATACTTCACTCAACCCCAGCTCCTATGGGGTTCCTACAAGTCATATATAGTAAGAACGTTTTCATGAGTATTTATGATGAAATTGCAGATAGTTTGATGTACTACTGACAAATTCAACCAGATAAATGTGAACACAGGCTGTAATGAACATGTTCATATAGGAAGAGAAATCTAAACGTCAGTCAATTTAAAATCCCTACAGAAAACTTTTTACACAATATGTACATAAGTAAAGGGAAAAAGGATGTGTTCTAGCATGATTAATACGTTCTTCTGTACAAAGAGCTGAGCTTTTACTGCTGCAGTTCTCTGTCTGCACAATGTAGGGATCCCCTTTTACAGACCTGTGCTAACAAAGAGAAATTTCTTCTGTAAACCAGAAGATTATTAAAGCAGATCTCAGTTGTGTCTGCTCTGTACTGTTGATAAATTTTGTCTCTGATCACTCAAGATTAATACAGCAGAAACTGTCATCAATCATCTTCACCACAGTGAATCCAACCTAATAATCCTGGTTTTGGTCAGTTTTATTCATTCTGCTAGTAATTTGTGTGCTCTTAGCTTACTCTGTTACAAATCTCTTCTTTTCTTCAGGTAGATAGTCTGAAGAGAGTTGGATAATGATCAAATGCTTGCTTTCTTATATACAAATGGATCATCTGCCTTCTGATCCCACCCTGGCAAGCTGAAAAGCCCAGATGCTTTTGCACATTCTGCCTTTAGCAAAAATAATCTATCACCTGTCTTTTTCATAATGGCTTATGTTGTAGTCTTCATTAATGAATACAGTGCACACTTCTGAAGATGGAAGTGCTTTCTGTAATACTCTTTTTACCTGTTTGTTAGGCCTGTACATCCTTATGTATGCATGAAGCACGGTAAATGTCACGTGGATTTATAGGATTTCTGAACAGCAAGAGTTTGTGCTAGGTGCCAGCTACTGAGCGTGTTCCTGTTTTATTATCATTATAAACGATAGCTATTAAACATTTCAATAACTTATCACTCAAGCTGCCTAGAAATAACAACGGCACTGTGTATGTTGGTCTCTTGTTCTCTCGTTGCCTCATCAATTTTCTTTTCTTAAGATGGTTTTACAGGGCGTCTGCTTCCAATTTTTTTAATTAGTTTGGCCACTACTACTTTTTGCTGTTGTTTTATCACTTAGGTGTCTCGCACTCTGTTTGATAATGTCAGCAGGCATTTTCCAGAGATTAGCCCAAGAAGGATCAAGAAACTGATGCTATGAACAGTAAGGCATATCGTGTCCTTATAGAGGTTGAGGATCTGATGAAGCTTCAGAAAAGCTTAAAAGATAAAGAAACTTGGAAAGGCTGTAAGTTAAATCTTTTGCATTAAGATGGATTAATTGTTCCTTATTTATCATTCTTCCAATGATCTGATATCCTTTTGTCTTCTTCAGATAAAAGAATAACCTTTTAAATAGCTGATGAGGGTGCAAAGCTCATTGTCACCTTTTGCAAGCTGAGCAGCTCGTATGTTTTTGCACATAATTTTCTTCCATTTTTTTTCCACATAGCCAAAGTGAACGGTCATAAACACATATTTAAATGGGGATATGGATGTGACTAACCATGTTTGTGCATTTCTTGATTATTGGAGCTTAAGAGTTATGCCAAAGCTTAAAACATTATCACACTACTTACATGTAAAACCAGCATTTACATCTAGACTTGCATAAGACCCCCCCTCCTTTTCCACAAGCTCACAAAAGAAGAAATTTCCTTTTAACACATCAGAGCACTTTCAAACCCTTGCTCTGAAGGTCAGAAAACATGAGGAACGAATTTGATGTGCTAAGACCCATCATTTGGAATGCCTTCTATCCAAATGCCTTTGCTGTCACGAGTATGTATGCATAATCATGTCTCCAAACCAATTCTGAGATAATTGAGCTCATGAAGAGATAGGAATTTTAATATGGAGATCAGTGATAATATTGGCAGTGATTCTGCAATAAACTAGAGTCATACCAGAGTAGCTGGCTTTGTGATAAACTGGTAATATATTTAAGCCACATATATCACATACATATTTCTTATACATAATTAAATACATTATTATGCATAGTATAATCACATTATTATTATACATATATATGTGCACTTAATCCATACATATATTCACATATAGAGAAGTGTAAGGATACAAAAAGGCACAGGAAACTAGACAAAAAAAACTACTGGATTTTACTGCAGATTATTTGTGATCTAATATGATCTCTGCATGGAGAGCCATGAAATTAATCAGAGGGCTGGAGCACCACCCCTGTGAGAACAGGCTGAGAGAGTTGGGGTTGTTCAGCCTGGAGAAGAGAAGGCTCTGAGGGACCTTAATAGCAGCCTTCCAGTACCTGAAGGGGGCTACAGGAGAGATGGGGAGGGACTCTGCATCAGGGAGTAGTGAGAGGACAAGGGGTAATGGGTATAAGCTGAAAGAGGGTAAATTTAGACTAGACATTAGGAAGAAATTTTTCTCTGTGAGGGTGGTGAGACACTGGAACAGGTTGCCCAGAGAAGCTGTGGATGCCCCATCCCTGGAGGGGTTCAAGGCCAGGCTGGATGAGGCTTTGAGCAACCTGGGCTAGTGGAGGGTGTCCCAGCCCATGGCAGGGGGGGTGGAACTGGATGATCTTTAAGGTCCCTTCCAACCCAAACCATTCTGTGATTCTATGATTCTATGTCTCCAACAACACTGGAAAGTGCCAGATATGGCTGCAATGTCAGCAAACTTCTCCAAACTGGAGTTTATTCATACTGTTACTGATGATGTGAAGATCACACAGAATTCGAAGGAATGTAGGTTTTTCATGGCCCTGTGTAATAACAAGTTTGGTTTTGTATTTGAAAGGAAGAAAGAAGCATAGCCTTGCAAAAGTGATGTCTTTATCTTCCCTCAACCCAAAATGTATTCAGTGTGCCCCCATAGGATGGAATATTTTCTAGTGAAAAGAAAAAAGATGAAAAACTCCAAAATGCACAGCTTTTAGGTAGATTGTAATACCAAACAAATTAAATTAATGTGTGATTGAATACATTGATTTTCTTCCTTTTTTCTTTTGTTTTTCTTCAGCTTCTTTTGCTTTCTTTCCACTCACTTGAATTATGGATAAGATGTATACATAATTTTCACTTGCATTGTCTACAACTGTTTTAAATGAAAAGAAACATTGGTTTTGCCAATGCAAAATGATTTTACAGTTTTAGGCACAGCATGATTCTTTTCAGTGCTCTTTTCCCTGTATTATTTTTCTTTTAAAATGAACGTTATTTGTTTCTCTTAAAAACATATGTGATGATGTGCAGCCAGAGCAGAGAAATGAAAGGGAGACGACATTATCTGGAAAGTGCCTTTATTTGTAACCATTAGGAAGAAGATGTTTCCTATTTCAATGTGTATTCCCGGATGATTTCCTTTGTGTTGTAAAAGCTAGGGGTGGAAAAAGTTTTCAGAGTCATCTAGTCCATCTCCCTTCCATTGCAATTAGTCCCTCCTGTAAAATTGGACTGGCTTGTCTAATGCAAGTTGGCCAGAGTAATGGAAATCTCATTACTTCTCATTGAGAGACAATTCCCAAAGTAAAATAGACCTCACAGCTGGAAACTACTGACGTGGTTCTGAATTTTTAGTTTCACAATTTTGTCCAATTTACTCCATGATACACATACCCACTTGCTGAAACTTGAATTTTCTTCCTTGACATTCCTCAGTGGATATTTTCAGACTTCTCTGATGACCTCCCACACTAACTGCTCACCTAAACCATACAGCTTTGATTATTTTATTGATTATTTAAGTATTCCTCACCAGTCAATCATCACAGTCTATTAATTCAACGTCTTTCTTGGATATAACAATATAAGTTTGAGAAATGAGTTACATTTAATTATGGTTCTAACTATAATAAAGCAAAACATATAAATTTCCTACTCTATGAGGACAGATAATCTGATCCAAACACACACTGATGAATGGCCATGCATGGATAAATATTTCTGCAACTCCAGCACCAAAAAATGTCAGCCGTCTTTACTGCCATATAGCTCGGCATCAAAAACTCTCTTGGCAATTGGCATTTTTCAGTTTTCCTTGTAGGGGTTGGAGGGAATATTAAATTCCTATTTATTTTGGTCTGCAAATTTCTGAACACTTTTTTTTTTCCTGTTTCAAGTCCCTGTTTCCCTTTGTGCTATTTCTCTGCCCTTGTTGCAACATTTCCCAATTTAGCTGTCAGTTTCATTAATGTGTTTTCTAGTCCCCATTGCAGAATGTAAATGAAGATGTCAAAAGTAAATTTAACATGAATACTGGAAATATACCCCATTTCAACTTCTCATAACTGAGTGCATTACCATTTATCTTTAGCCCTTGTCAAGAGACTTTCAAGTCACTTCTCAGTTCAGTTCCTCAGTCTGATTTGATTTAAGCTAATTCTGAAGTATGCACGCAAAATGAGACAATTTACACTCATATGGTGACACTGCCGATAGCGTGAGCACACAACCGATTTCTAGTAAAACAGAATGTGTCTAATGTATTCACTGTGCACTTTGCTTGTTACTAAAGGAATCTAGAATACTGAGGATGTCCCTGATCTCCGCGCCTCAGACCATAATGCTGTACAATCTTTCATTGCAGAAATTTGTTACAGATGGTTCAAAGTACCTTGTGGCTTGGAGCAAATAGAAGTTTATTAAGTAGATGTTCTGTGGGTCCTCTCAAATTGCCTATTCCATGGTTATATGCAACATCAGAGTACTGAGTACACCAGGCATTGCTCCATATTATTTTAGGTTATCTAAGTTAATTTATTGTTATTCATATCTAATATGCTAATATTGTCACTCATTATAGAAATCATGTAATTATGATAGGTCATGTAAGGTAAGCAGGCAAAAGTGTTTCTCTAGGCAAGTGAAGTAAATGAAACATTTTTAGCTCATCTCCACATCATTTTCTTATAAAAAGAATCATTCAGATGTTTTTCTAGATGTTTAAGTGAATGTGCTGATTCTGATACTTCATAATACTGATAGCTTGAAGGTCTCCATACCAATAGCATCACTTTCACAAACAAACAAGTTTAGCTAGATATTCTGTATTCATGGCTTATGTAACTAAAATCAATCGTAATTGATTTTTAAAATGAAATCAATGGCCCAGAGGTAATTATATCAATGCAGGTGGTGTAAGAGCCACATATTTCACGTATGCAATCTGTTTCTAAACAGCTCCCAAGATGCACAACATAGTGTGTGTTACCGAGTGCTCCTGAGCTGAATCATCAAGTACAATGCAGAGGCTTTGGAGAGGTCTTTTTTCAGAAGCAACAATCTTCTTGAGAAAAGCAAATTTAGAGCTTGCTTGAGAATGCATGCCTCTTCTTCTGCTAACTTAAAAGGTTTTCTGACCTAAAACGATAAATGTCTTTACGTCAACATCACTGGAAAAAGCTTCTTTTATTTCTTCCCATCTGAAAGGTAGAGATTTATTAAAAATTAAAAGACAGAACCCATTGCTATCTTACTTTCTGAGTCTTTTAGTGTAAACTTTCTTTACTGATATTGAAGCGCTGTTGCTGAAATTGTATGTATACGTGTATCATCTTAAATAGGATCACAGGGTAATTCGGGTCAGAAGGGACCTCATCCCCTTATTATCTTCACAATTTATTTTTGTAATACTGATACAAGTAGAATTAAGAACATAGGGCTTGAAGGTTGAAGGTCTTCAACTGTGCTTATTTTGTGTAGTATTGATGTGTAATGCCTGAAATGGTTAATATATCCTTCTGTATCAACTGTCTTTGAGACCTCAGAATAACTAGATCTCTTTGCTTTTTTAAAAAAAAATTTCTTGCTTACTGATAAGCAAATTTTTAGACCTATATTTCTCTATTTTCTTTGTTAATTACAATACAAGCCCTCAAAGAGAAATTCTGAAGTTGCATGACTTTTCTTCATCTTGACTCATATGGTGAGGCTAAAAGTCCTAACTTTTCTGCTACATTCATTGCAAACAGTGGAAGTCTCATTTTAATTCTGACAAGGTACGTGAAGATTCATTCCTAATTATTGTGCTCATTATTTTAATCTTTAATTGCATATTCATTAATGAGGAATTTTCAGGCATATGTAATGATGGCTTAAAACATGGACCATTAACAAATGTAACAGTGCATTGATATTTTCTTATTATGCAAATTACTCCAGAGGTCAGAAAGAATTATCTACTTCACAAAGTACATAGGAGGCATGCTGTTCAACTGTGCACAAAATTGGAAGGTTAGGTAACATTTCTGAATCTTTTTTTTTAATAATTCACTCTGGCTTGTCCAGAGAAGTAGTAAACAAAGAGGAAATTATTTAGTATTTGCAAGCATCGACACCAGTCAAAAGGTTGGGCTAACTTAAAATCAGTGTTTGATCTTCTTAACTGATGACAATGGTGTCTCTTTGCACAGGCTGGCTATCTCCTGCTTATCTCAAGTGCCTCTGACTTGATCTTTCTCTGCTCATTAGCTGAAGAAAAAGGTAATATTAAGAACTAGATGTCTCTTTATAGCTCTGTTCATGGAATTGTCCACCTCTTTAGTGAAAGGAGTTGAAATCAGGTTAAACAGCAACAAGGAAGATATATATTTGTTCATAGTAAAGGATATTTTTCACTAGAATTATTCTTAAGTCTAAAATTTTTAAAAGGTCTGCCTAGTTTAATGATTTGAGATCATTAAGTTTAAAAAAAATATAGACTTGATCATTTTGCAGTTCTCTGCTCTATAATCTATGAAACCATGAAGCCACTGAGCTTAGATAAAAATTTTAGAAATTAATTAAGCTAGTGGCCTGAATACTTTGCCATAATATTTCTTGCTAACATCAACAGGATGCTGCTCATATGTAGTCCTACAGATAGGAGGATTATGTCTTCAGGTTTGAATCTGAAGATGCTATTTTTTTCTGAGCCCTTATACATCATAACAAAACTCACAAGCTGCTAGCACCTGAAAAACACAAAACAGACTTCCGCGCTTCAGACTGTCTAGAAAATAGATTAAAACCTTTTCGTTAGTCTTTTTAATTAGAGAGATTTCATTCATGTTGTGCAGCACCAAACAAAAGGAAAAGCATATGAAAAAAAATGTAGTTGTGAGCACGCTGTTTCACAGAAGGGACCATTTTGTTATAGCATCCTAGAGAATGTTGCCTTGCAGCTCTCATCCTTGTCTCCATGTTTGGTACTTACAGTACATTGTCTTGAATGTCTCTGTGATATAACAAGAGAATTCTCTGCTACTTGCTTAAATTAGTTTTGTGTTTCCTATTCGGGAGTCAGGCATTCTCCTGGTGGTGTTTAAGATATTACGAGCTTGAATTTTGGTGGCTTGTGGTCTCCAAGCAAAGCCTTAGAGTGCCAGGAGCTTGTATCTGGTGAGAGAAGTGGCTTTTCTGATTTTCCATTTTTTTTATAACAAAAGAAAAATATTTAAGTAAAAATACTTGTAAAGGAGGTTTTAGCTCCTTTATGGCTGTCATAAATTCAGTGAAATTCAGTGAATATTGCTGCAGCAGGTGAATGTTCTGCTTATATTTTTAAGAATATGTAATTTGTTACTATAGAGCTGTCTGTTATAATCCACTGGATATAATGCAATATACCAGCCTAAATGTAGTGACCTAAAGGTTAGGAAACTTATAATAATGAATTCTTTATGTCTTCTTGACTCTAAGAGCCTTCAAAAAAAGATTTTGCTGGCAGCCCTTGTAACAGAAATCCACGTACCTGTAATTGCTTCTTCCCCTAATTAACGCTGTGAGAAAAGCCTTTAGTCACTCTCCACTCTTACTGTTGTACTCTTATGAGACAAGTGTAATTACTCTGCAGCAAACCACCATAATTACCAGGAAATGCAGCACATAGCATGGGCGCTTTCATAAAACAGAAATACATGTCAGAGTACAGCACAGTAGAAACTATTTTACAGTAACAATTTATTTTTCAAATATCATAGCTGTCAATTATCTCTTAGGTTTATATTTACAAATTTATATGAAAATAAAATTTTGAAAATCCTACCCCACATCCTTAGCAGCTTGAGAAGTAAGCATCTACAAAATATGTGTCAGAGAAATCAGTGTAAGTCAGAAACTGGATGAGATGGTTGAAGGAACCTCACATTCCTTCTGGTTTGAGTAGTATGGATTATGACTTGAGGAAAAGGCTTCATAAGCAAAGCTGTTTAGGTTTTTCATTTAAACAATTTCTCTATCTTTTACACTGTGAATAAGAGGAAAAAAAATAACAAGTTTTGAGATGGGCTAAATTTGAAAAGTATAGCTTTTAATTGTGATCCTAACCTGTGCTGAAAACACAGAATTATAAGGTCTAAGGCTCTTGACCTTGATTTGACTTTGTTTTAATTTCAAAGCTATTTACAATTTAGTATAATTTTTCAGGTTAAACCATTATGACAGATGGTTGGGCTTTTGGGGTGCACTTAAACTTGATACTAGCTGCATTCGGTTAACTTGAACTACTCTCCATTGCTTTGTGATTATGTTGTGGTTCACACCAGTGCATTCTCCATTCCGATAGACACAACACCAGAACTCTTGATTATTTTATGATATTTTGTGACAATCAGGACCAGAAATTGCTGTATTGTCTCTCCTTTTGGATGTCCTTATATTTTTAACTTAGTTTTGAAGTCTCTGAACTTCATTTAGTGCTTTATTTAGCACTCTTTTATTTAAACAAATACTCTTAGCCATCTTTGGTGACTGTTTTCTGAGTTAAAGACTCTGATTCTGCTTTGTAGTCTGTGATTTAGCCTCCTGCCTGTTGACAGGAATAAGTCCTGTTCCTGTTCTGCTACACGTCAGAGTCTTAGTGGACCTCTCTTTCTGTTTACATGCTCTCCTCAGGGTACAGCTAGGCAGTCAATTATCCGTAGGAAGCTTTCTAAATCCGTCGCATACTTAAAGAAAAGACCAAGAAAGCAAATTCTGAAAATAACCCCTAAAATGGAATCAGTATGTGAGAGCACATCTGAAACAAGTGTTTAAAATATACACAAGGATGTATTTTGTCTTCCTGTCTTGTATTCACATTTGCTCACGGATTTGTAGTCTGGTACTTAGTTGAGGAAGTTTCCCTTCAATAAATAGAGACTTCACTGAGTAAGACTGGAAAAAAATGTTTTTCCTGCCTTCAGCAGAATTCTAAATTGGCTTTCATTTAGCAGAGCAATGCTGGGAAGATCTGTAGTAAGTATTAGGCCTTGGCCCAACAGAGTTTTGTCTGTGGTGGGTTGACCCTGGTCAAGAGCCAAGCACCTACACAGCTGCTCACTCACTCCCCTCTCCTGTGGGACAAGGGAAAAATAGAAGGAAGGCAAGAAGATGTGTGGATCAAGAAAATGTCAATTTAGTAAGGAAAGCAAAAGCTGTGCACACAAGCAAAGCAAAAAGAAACGTTAGTTCACTACTTCCCGTTGGCAGGCCTGTATTTACCCACTTCCTAGAAAGCAGGGCCTCATCACATATTACTTGGGAAGACAAAAACCGTAACTATGAACATCCCCACTTCTTCCTCATTCCCTTCATCTTTTTTTTGCTGATCACAACATCGTGAGGTATGGAATACCCCCTAGGCCAATTCACATCAACTGTCCCAGCTGTGTCCCACCCCAATTCCGTGTTCAAGCCCAGCTTATTTGCTGTGGGAGGATGGGGACAGAGTGAGAAAAAAGAGAAAGACATCATGCTGTGCAAACACTGTTCAGCAAAGCCCAAACACTGGTGTGTTATCAACACCATTCAATCCCTGCCAGGGCATGCAGGGGCCATGTTGTGCACCCCCATGTGTGTGCTGGCATTTCACTTCCTCTACCCCAAAGGTCCAAAGGTACTATGAAATGTATAGTACAGCATTACTTCATCCCTGTAAGGTTTTGTTAGGCTTTCTTATGAGAGATTCATACATGCACTAACACTCAGCCACAAATCTTCAGAGACGACAAAAAGAAATGGTGTTTTGGATGACCACTGACCCTCTGAAAATGTGATTTTTTATTTTATTTATTTTTTTTTTACCAGGCCCAGTTTTAAGCAAGCATTAGAGCCACAGAGGTTGTAGACACTTCTGAGAATCAGCAGAATATAGACACCAGTCTTGCTTGGCCTCATGCATGGGCAGTATGAGGCTTCAGGCTGATGCTTCTCTGCACATTGCACAAAGCAAAAAATGGGAACTGTGTTTGTCCATCTTTAACTATTTGCTTCCCTGAATGTAGCTCCTGTTTCTGTGCTTTGGACAAAAGTGACCAGTGTGTGTTTTGTCATGTTTTCAATCCCTTTAGTGATGCTTTGTGTCTTTTTAATTTTTCTGTGACACAGAAAACATATCGTCCAATAACTAGAAGTGAAACCAAGCCACCACAAACTGAAGGAAATAAGCCAGGGAGAGGTGAAGGCATTAAGACTAACTCTGGAGTAGAGTTGATAAAATATTACACTTTGACATCGTATATCATCCCTAAAACAGCTTTTGACTTTTTATTCCTATTTTTATGTTAATTGTAACAACTATTGAAGCGTATACATGATTTACGTATAATAATTATAATTTATTTCAGAATTACATTGCTAATTAAAGAAACAGTGTCTCAAATACATTATAAAAGAACTTCTGCCCCCCATCATCAAAGCTTAAAATTAGTCTCATGTTTTAAGTAAAAGAGGGAAATTCAAACCCCCAAATTATTGCTACTGCTTCACATCACTAAGGTCAATCAACAAATTTTATTCTTTGTCATGGTCATAGGATCTGAATGAGGAATGACAGACTTCAAGCAGTTTTTCAGCCAGGTAGAGTATTGTAACAGGTTAAGAAAATGGTAAGATCGTCACGGAGAATTTGTAACTCCAATCCCATATTAGTTGGAACTTTCCCAGAACATTTAAATCACAATCCAATGACCACGGTGTGGATGCCAAAATTCCCATTAACTTTTACGGTTTGTGACCAAGGTCGGAAGTCATATAATTGCAAATTATCTAGAGTGCATATTTATCTAGGCCAAAATTGTACTACGATTTTTAGTAAAACCTCATCATGTCTTGATCCCAAATTCAAAGCTATTCAGCTTGTGTTTCTTGACAGAAAGTTAATCATTTTGTTATCATCTCTCCACAAAATAAATATCTTTGTGTTGCAAAGATCTAGTGCATCACTAGATGATATCAATCTGTTTTCAAGAGAACTATAATGTTAGAAGCAACCATGTTGTATCTTTGGTCTTGAGTATGTTGTCTTCACCCTGCACTTCTGCTTACTTTAGCAGAGAGCTCTCAGCAGTGGCATTGCTTGGCAACAGTGTGACCCTGATGTAAAATCCTGGTGTGTATCTTATCCTGTAATACCATCTGGATCCTAATAATTTTAGCTTTTTTTCCTGGCTATTGTTTTGGCATGCTTAACTATTGGATGTTCTCTCGTGGTGGATTTGCTTAAAAGGACAGCTGGGGGTCAGGCAGCTGATTTCATTTCTTGTGTGTCCAAACGTCATTTGGTTTTGTAGGATCTTGTGTGTGAATAGCTTCTCTTCTATTAATATATTAAAAAGCTTTGGGACAAAGAGTATTTGTGAGACACTTGATATCAAGGCTTTAGTCCTCTTTAACCCCCTTCATCAGAAGAAACTGTCAACTGTCTGCTATGTTTAGGAGCACAAAAAAGACAGTAAAGACAATTCATTTTTGTACTAAGTATTAGTATGCATGTGTATTTTCCAATTAAATCGGTACATACTGCAAAATGTTAAATGTAGCAGTAACTTCCCTAAGGAAGAGTGTTCAATGTGAATATTTCTATATTTGTTAAAGTAAAATTATAGTTTGATTCTGAAGTCTCATTTTGGTTGATGACAGACTTAAGTGCTTTCCAGTGAATTCCTTTAATGGAAATCAAATCACAATCATCTTCACAGTAAGCCTAAAGTAATACATTTATTTTGCAAACTTCAATGCACAGAACCTTTTCTCTGTCAGCAGCAATTTGTGTTGCTGGGATCAGAAATTCTGAAACTATTTAATGTCAGTTGCTATTGGCATTGCTATTATTATTTGTATTGTCATAACACCCAGAAGCCACTGCCACAGTATGAGGCAGTATCAAGATATGCAGTACTACATGATCCGTGTTCTGAAGTACGGAAAACTGAAAAGACAAGGAACAGAGGGCTCAGGGGAAATTGTAGACCAATGGTAAACATAGATAGTGATCTTATTAACTTCCTTTTTCTCCTGGCTCCATGGAAAGCAGCACTGTGAAACGTATGGGCAGATGCAAACCAATTAAGTATGTCATCTTCCATACGTGCATGTGTCTCAACCCACTACAGTGAACCGTGAAGAGAGGTGTTTTGTGGTTCCCTAGCACAGGCTAGGTGGAGTCAATGACTCAAAAACAATACAACACAATTTTATTTAGTTCAGCATCTGCAAAAACATCACGTGTCAACTTCTCAGAGTCAAGCACCAAATCACACTTGTCAATTATCACTAGACATCACTTATCCATTAAACAAGCACTAAATAACTCTCAGTCATAATTTGAAGGCAAAAATCAGACAGAAGACAGAGTAAGAAAAAGTTGAAAAGTAAGAAAATGGGGCAGAAAGACATAAATAGAGGGACAGAGACACACAAACACAGAGACATATACGTTGGCCAAGGTACAAAGCAGTAGTACAGCAGAAGAATGAGAGCAAATGCAAGAGCTCAGCCACAATCTGCTTGATCTTCAGGCAGTCAGGACACTCCAATTGCCTCATACAGTTGACTGAGGAAAGGGAAAGTCGATAAACTTAAGCACTTAAGAAGGTGATTTGTTGGGCCTTCAGTTGTTGAGAGAAGCAAGAGGCAGAATCTGACCAAGATTAACCTATAAAGAAGTAAGAGAGGACATAAACTGAAAACTTAGAAATGCAGAAATGCAGATGAAGCTCCTCCGGTAAGGGGCCCAGAACGGTGCAGCTGAAGAGAAAACCAAGATTTGGTCGTTTGCCATTTGATTACTGACAAGCACATAATTCAGTGATGTGAGATGGTCACAAACGGAAGCTGAAACAACGCAAACTACTGAGGTTTGTTCTAAAAAATTATTAGATTACAGCTTTTTTGACACAGCTATCTACGAAGACAGTGGCTGCAGTGTGCAGTGGCAAGGGCAGCTACAGTGGATGCTTTTTCATTCTTAAAACGTTTTTGTTATTGTGGCAGTCCTTGCAGGCAGAACTCGCGATTTTTTGTTCTAAGGGATTATTATGTTGTAACAGCCATTAGTTGCTCAGAGGTGACACTCATCTCTTGGAAAGCACTTAGGGACTATCAGCATAAGAATAATAAAGGAGCTTTATTAAGTACAAACAGTGATCTGTTGAAAATACCTCTGGGTAACAGAGACTTCTTTCATGCAGAGCTTACAACCAACTCCTTGAAATAATTCATCAGAGAAAGCATTAAGTTCTAATAGTTACTGAGTTACTTTCACACTGTGACCCATCTGTACAGGTTTTCTGTTTACTCTGTGAAACTGCTTCTTTCCTATTGACAAGTCGTTAAATGATCTTGCAAGGATACTGGATCTAATTGTCTTTCGCTCCAAAAAATTTCCTTCCTTTCTTTTCTCCCAGTAAGAACAATCATCTTTCTTCATACACAAATACAACAAAATTGTCAAGCTCAAATTAAGAAAAATATACCTTTAAAAACACAGATACTTGCAAATATAAATGCTTATTTTACAAGGTTGTTCTGAGACAAAATTCAGCTGTGGTTGTTGAAAAGGCAGATGAAAGAAATCATTAAAGTGAGTGTTGTCAAACTCAAAGTTTGCTTCTTAAAACCAACAGGGGGTGAAATCAGTGGATTTGTCTGAGATACTGAACAAGATGTCCCATTAAATCACAATTAATAATGCTAAGATATGAGGCTGGATGAATTGCAAAATAGCTTGCTGACAGTTTTATTAAAGTTGTTAACCGAGCTGTAAAATGGACTAGTCCTAGCTCTTAAGGAGTGCCTCTTCTATCTTAATTCAGCAGATTAAACAATGAGTTTCTGTGTTTCCGGAGGCTGTGGATGATGCACATACTGGTGAAACAGACACTCTGAATAATGTAATACTTGGAAGAATTTAATTGCCTGATTAAATGGCTGTAATAAAATATCATGTGTCTTAATACAAGCAGAAGTTGAGAAATGATCTTCCCACTGGGTACAGCACTGGCAAAATGGTTGCCAGAACAAGAAGTCCAATTTAATTAGCCCCAATTCATGGAAGTTTTGCATCGAGAAATAACACTGGCTCTATAAAACAAGTGTTATAATTGAGGCTTACGCAGTTCTGTTTATTTTGCTCATTAATGAAGAGAGTGAGTTTTAACTTCATAGAGTTACGTATACAAGGGAATTATATCCCAGAGGAGGAGAAAGTGGGCTTTTAATCCAAGGGATATAAACTGAAATTAGGCAAGTGTAGTCTGGAACAAGGTTACAGAGCCCTGTGAATGAAGGTGATTAATACTAGAGCAGTTTGGGAAAGATGGTGAGGGAGGTTTCTTCATTACTGTGTCTACGAACAGTCTGAGTTTTCGGAGAACTGAAGGTAAACTTGGCTTCAATGAGGAATTCTATATCTTCTGTTGTTGTTGTGGAGGATAGACATTCTGGAGGACTTTGTTTTGTTGCTGCTGATTGTTTATTATTGACAAAATTAATGTTACCATATCAAACTTATAATTTGAAAAAGAACTGAAAAAGCTAATAGAACCTCTCTGTTCTTCTGGTTCTTCCCTATAGTCTATCTTTATGTTCTTCCATTAACACTGAGTTTGGGCTATATGCAGTGAGTGATGTTAAACACTTATTTCCAACATAATCTGTACTCGTTATCTTTCTGGTGCCTGAGCACCACAATTAGAATTAAGTTAGCCAAATGTGAAATGTTGTCTTAGGCAACTATTGGCAAAAGACAAGATAGGTGAAACAGGAAGAGAGAGGAAACTTGTGCAAACAACTTTAAAATGGAATGGAGATAAGATGACCAAATGTCTAGAATGATGAATTCATGGGGGAAGTTTAGGCTAGATATTAGAAAGAAATTCTTCACTGGAAGAGTGCTCAGGCATTGGAACAGGCTGCCCAGGGCAGTGGTGGAGTCACCATCCCTGGAGGTGTTCAAGAGATGTGTAGATGTGGTGCTTGGGGACATGGGTTAGTGAGTTAGGTGGTGTGGGTTGATGGTTGGACTTGATTATCCTTGGAGTGTTTTCCAGCCTTAATGATTCTATAATTCTATAATTCTAATACCACCACCAGAGAGATAATTTAGTTTTCCTAACAAGAGTGCAGGTAGTGAGGCTGTAAAAACAAATAAAACCCATTGTGACTGTAAATGGTTTGTTTGGGGTTTTTTGGTCAATGTCAACTCTACTGTATTTTGAGAACTAAGATCAAACGTCTTTAAGATGTATTCCAGTGGTACCAATCACACACACACACACAGAGCTTTGTTATTACGTAAATGCTAGAAGAGGTCATTTACCTAAATGCCTGGAATAGCCAGAAACAGTGGGCTTCTCTCTGAGGCTGGTTCTGAAGAGGTGGGAACAGGACACCAGCTACCTCACTAAAGGCAGTATGGAAATTATTTTCCTCTTACTCAAGAATACACTACTGCTTTAGCCTAATGGCAACCACCTTGTGATCTACCCCAGTAATGAAGCCACTTCAAAATCATCATTGTGTTTTCCAGGGTGATTATTTGTATTGCAATTATGTGACCTGTTACCGACGTAGTTTATTGGCGTTACACATCTCATTGTTACCTAAAATGCTACCCAGTTTGTTAACAGTGTTAATGGAAAAATTATTCCTAAGAAATTACAAAATGCTCTTGACTCTTTTAGCTTAGCACTGATCACTGTGGCATTTACTCTAGTATTTTGTGGAGATAATTCTGTTGTGCTTTGTTAATGATATAGCTAGAAAGCAGATCTATCACTTTTCTTTTTTTACATGGGAGTGACAATGCTCATATATTTTGAGTCCTTTCCATCATCTGTTCTGCTTGACCTTCATTTAAAGAAGAGTATCAAGAACCTCTCTGAAGAATATGGCTATTTCTACAGTGTGCCACAAGATGTCAGTGTTTCAGAATATTACTTTTGTCACAACCTGCTATCAAAAACCCCATTCTGTGCTCTTCATTGTTTAAGGTTCAATGGCTGTCAGTCATTTTTGATATTTTGGGACTAATAATATAAATTGATTAAATCACTCCCAACTAGAAATGGAAAAGAAAAACAAAAGAAAAAGAAACGTCTAAGTGTCCCTCCAGAACCACATTTTTACTTCTTTCCCCAAAAATGGCACCTTGAACAATTCTTTGCGGTTTTGGTCTGTAGTGGATTCTTAGTCACTTTTTGTAATTTTTTTTATTTTTATATTTTTTTAGAAATCTCCCTTTGTGAATGACAGACAGCACTGCAGTCCCTGGGTTTAGTGTGAGCCAGCAGCTAAGTCAAACCCAAGTCTGATGCTTGAACAGACTCCTAAGCTGGAGTTTAATACCCAGGAAATTCACTTCCTCAGGTCAAAAACCTGTAGTAACTGGCACTACAACGTTGCAATTATCCAAATGGAAAAGTTTTATGTCAATGAGGTGAGGGAAAAAAAGGCAGTGGGTGAAAAGATGGCCCTACTATCTTCCCAAGGTCTTGCCTGAAATTCAAATACATATATTTTTCAGCAAAATGGTATTAAGTACTTTTCCCTCGGGCTTTAGTAACCTCTGCCTGAAGCTCTAAGTCAGTTTCTTAAAGGTGAAAATACACTATGAAATGTTCTATTTTGAGAATAATTTCTCAGGCATGTATGCTCTTAATAGGCAGATAAAGCTGTCACACAAGCTGCAGGAAAGGATCAGGAACATTGGCTTTAAGATATGTTCTTATTAGACCAGAGGCAGAATTTTTTTCAAAGGGAATATAAAATTCTTATTGTCCTTCAGCAACTGGAGTGCATAAAACTAATGAGTATATATGGCATATGATATGAATGCCTCATAGAGTATGTATGGAAAAATAATGAAAAAAACGACAGCACTGCTAAACATGAGTCCAACATGAGCTTGATAAACCAAAAGCATTAAAAGCAATTTACATTTCATCTTCTGGAAATAAAAGAAATCAATATATTAAGTTATAGGTAGTTCTGATAATGCCGCCAAGGCAAAGACACATTAGCTTTTTAATAGAGGGATATTTTTTAATGTCCACCATTTAATATATAAACTCTCCCACTGTGAAAAAGGCTGAAACTATTTTAAATATATATATATATATATATATGGTTGTCTTTCTGGTAATTATGTAAGGACTCCAAGTCATGAGCCTAGTGCCCTGTTTTTTGCACTATTCTGTCTTACAAACACTACTACTGTCTTCTGCAGAAATGTTCCCATTTGCCGTTCCCCCTTACTACTTTGCTTCCTCAGTATAGATTTCAAAAGGCTTTTATAAAAGGACAGGGCTTATCCAAAGTGTACAGTTATGCACCCAGTCACTGGCCCACAGCAACTGGGGTGCATTCCCCAGCTGCTCCTCTTGGACCAGGGTCTCACCTGCACTGTCTGCAGGCACCTCCTGGCCTCTGAGTCTGTAATTTCACCTTCTTCCTTCTGAAACCATTGTGAGTACACAAGGAAGGAAAGGGAATAATGAAACTATAATTTCTTCAATGTGTATATACTTTAATTCCAGAATATCTGTCTTCTATATCTGTCACTTCAAGTAGATTGTCAAGAAAAAATGCTTAAAATTACCATATAGATATATTTATCTATAAAATTCACCAATGAAGATTAGTGAAAACAGAAAAGCAAACCATAATAAGTGGTTCAGCAGACTCTGAAGCACCCAGAAGTGCTGTGGTGATTGATAATCAGCTCGGTTTATCTTCAGAAAAGTGCTCCAGCTCAGAAAGGAAAATACGATTAATTCAGGTAGTCTACTGCTTGCCACTATCTGCTGATGATCTAACATGCCAAAGAACATCGGGCTGAGATAGCCATTGTTGTCTGGACTTGCATCAAATGTTTTCTTATTCAGACATTATTAAAAAATATTTTTACACGAATAAATTTATTCTCTGGACCAAGTTCCCTGCTTCCGCTGCTCACTAACAGGTGGGTGTTTTCATGTTCCATGCTTTCTGTCATAACAGTCAATGCAACTTAGCAGGAAATTGTTGTGTCATAGATGGCAATTTGGCTGTTCCAGTCAACAACAGGAAAATATTGTGCTTGAGGTGAAACGTGATTTTCACAAAAGCACTGCTAATATTGCAATAACAGGAGAGCACTAAGAAAGCAAGTAATTTTAACATGCACCACTGACTTACACATACAAGCACACACATCTAGAGATATGTATACACCTTTATACCACTCTGGATTTCCTGTATTAGGTTGGTTCTCAAAATGATTTTGGATAATTTGCATCAGGTGTCTCTTGATTTGCTAGGTATTTGTTTTCTATAGAAGAAAAAAATAATGAAATACCCTGAAGCAGAATTATTTTTTTTTACCTTTCCTTTTTTTTATTGTTTTTTTTTTCTTTTATTTTTTTTTTTTCCCCTCTATTGGTACGTTTGGACTCCCTGTCACAGAGAAGGGTTATACTTCAAATACATCATTTACTGTCAGGCCCTAAGCAAAAGATGTTCAGTGAACTGCTTCTGCCCTAAAGCTCAGAGGGAAACGTTACCTGTGTTTGAAACACTCGGACATTGTTGGCATCCTTTTGTGGAGCCCTGTATACAGTAAGAGCCCTAGTCTGACCTCTGTGGTAGCTGTGAGACATCAGTATGTCATAGCTGTATGTCCTGAGATTGCAAAGGGTCAGAGGTGTGCACTGGGTCCTCACCTTGGATACAGCATCCATGTATTATGAAATTTTGCATAATGGCCTTTGACCTGGCGTGCTGTACTCCAATGTGCTGTTTTGAAAATGTTTTCCAACAAACGAACAACACTCCTCACCTGGAGACACTAAGCTGTAGATGTCTCTGATAAATACAGTGTCTGAAAGGATGTCTGTGATTTACAAATTAAGTTCCAGTCCCAGCACCCATTCTGGTCTTCATGCTGAATATTCATCACATCAAACCTTAACGGTTCCTTCTCATGGATACCTTAACCCTTCAGCCCTTAGGTTGTGACCCTGACTTGCATTCAACTTAGTGATAGCTCTGCAGGAACAGCACAGACTCAAAATCAGGTTGTAAAGCGTTGTTTTCAACTTTATCCCTACGCTGGGTATTTTGTAGCTTCCACCTACCTCCTACACTTATCTGTGTGGAGGCAAAGCTGTGACCATTCTCCATGCAGGTGATTCAAAGCAGCATCACGTCGCCATACCTGCCTCCAACGGTCACACAGTTTTACGTTTGTATTAAGCAAATAATTAGAGATGTTGGTAAACATTTTCTTTAATGGTATAATCCATGTGTCTGATGACAAAGCACGTTTTGCTGATTGCAGCTATTAATTTTCCTCTTATTCACGCTTACAGATTTTTTTCTCAAGAATCAGAACACGGGGGAATTCTGTATACTTAATTTTGATTGCAAGTTCATCATTTCTTAATTGGATTAATTTAATTAATTTTTCATCTTCTATTTCTTATGAATGCTACAATCACTTTTTAAAATTGTGTTTCTAGAAGGTATTTTCAAATGCCAGCATTTTTCAGTAGAAAGATTAAAATAAGATTTATGAAATTTGCCATTGTAATACTTTGCTGTTTCTGTTCATATGGCCCCCCAATTGTCAGCTGCAGCCGTCTGTCAGATTAGAAGGAGTCAATCAGGTTTTGTTATCGGTTCCATGAGCACTGGTAGACAGAAGAACAATCGTATTGTTGGTCACTTTGATGCCTCCAACTTATTTCTCATTCTTCTTATGAAGAATCTATATGAAAATCTTAGGTCACATCGATATCTTCACTTCTTTGATTCTTTCATAACCTGTTGGTTGTACTGGGGAAAAAAAATGTGAGTGCCTGCTTATCATTTCTGCCCTGATATATCTTTAGCTTTGGCTGTAAAAAAAAAAAAAAAAATGGGTTTTTTGGCCTTTACCTGAAACTATATGGCTTCCTCACCTGTGTGTTCCCTTGGTTGGGTCAAGGGGAAGGGTGAATACAATGTTTTACTGCTCATCATTGTGGTCTTTGAAGAAACGTTTTCTTTATCATAAAGGATAGCTATACAGAGAGCTTGACCACTGAGTCCTTTGTGGGCAGGAGGGTGAGAATATTTTGTGAACAGAATTTGCAGCTGAAATCGTGAGCCACAAAATACAGAAAAAAAAATGAAAGCAATACAACTTATCTCAAAAACTGAAACAAAATTTTCTTATTAAAATAAAAATAATAAGTAAAAAATCTTATCAGGGGAGGAACTGAGAAAACCCATAAAGCTTAAACAGATTATTTCTTGTGTGTTTTGGAGCTTGTTTGTGGATTCGTGTAGACACTGCTGTTACAGCTGAAGGAAATTGCAATGGGTTTCCATAACTTGGAGAACACTCACAAGGACAGTCGATCATTAACAAGTGATGATAAAAACATGCATATCTACTGATTTCTTGTAGCATATTGTCTTCTGTATTTGGTGGAAGGTCAGTGTGTCCAAGTTGAAAGGATCCATACTGTCAAATGCTTTGTGTTGTAGGAGCAGAAATTTCAATTCTGAAGTGATACAAAGGAGGAACATATTACAACTCTGCTTCCCTATTTACTTCACGATTTCTCTACTAGGACAATTAAAGGTTTTATTTTAAAGTATGCTTTCTATTTCATAACTCTAGATGCAGTAAAGATGAATATCTATCCATTTTATTATTTAAAATAAAGTCAGTCTAACAATTTGGCTGAAATACATGCATAAACAGCCAATATTAATAATTTTCACCATTTACTCTATCAAAGCTTATTTGTAAATGACTACTTCTAGATTTTCTACTCCTAAGGTGAAAAAATTATATAGGAGAATTGTGCTCCTCATGGAAGCTATTAGAAGGTCACACAAATGCCATATTAACTATTGTCACCATATAAACACGGCTGTGAATTTGCTGTGTGTCATCTGCTCTGCGCTGACTGCCCTGTGCAGGATCCAGCTCGGTCAGAAATAACCCTTCACGACAGAACTGCAAACATCCTCAAATTACCACCAATTTATTCTGGGAGAAAAGACACACAAAAAAAAGGAAAGGCCAAAGTGTAACTTACATTATTCTGTGTAGTGTGTTCAAAGTAAAGCGGATGTAAATTTGTTAGCATCACAATAAACATCTTTTAGCTTAATGGAGTGCTCACACTGATTTCATTCCCTCGCCAATTTACCATTACCACCACTAAAGCACCAGGGAAATTAAAAGACTGGTTAATTGTTTTTTCAAGACTGAAGAAGTGACATTGGAGGGAAGTAATCTTTACTTCTTTTCTGTAAAATTTTTTTTAACGTAACTTGAAAAACTGGCTTGTCAGCTCTCAAACACTACATCTATCCTCCCCTGAAAGCAACTGAATATCAGTAAGAGCAGAAAGTGGTTATGAAACATATTAGATTATTAGATTGTGCATGAACTGCCAAAAAATAAAGTCCATGTAATATTGAGATAGTTTGCTTTGAGTATTTCAATGTCCATAAATGTAACAAAAGAAATGAAATGTTGGTAAATTCCTGTTTAGGCTGACAGCTCAAAACCAGCTTTATCTCCACTTTCTCCTCTGCTCGTGTGAATACATTTTGATCACTATATATGTCTATATATTACTTTTAGGAATCTGGGATAAGCAGTAGTAGAAAATTTCAGTCCAACTTTTGCATTAAGCTTGTCTACTGTAATATAAAAATACGATATTACATATTTTATAGACTAGAAAACAAATTAATATTTCGCATCTGTCACGGATGGATTCGGGGTGAGTTACACAGTTCACTGACAAGAGAGAAGCAGCAATGTATTTTATTGATAGAAAGCAGTGAATTAACAAAGTTCAAGGGTTAATGTGACAGTGATTTAACACGATTTGATGGCAAGGTATATTTGATTATTTACTGCATGTGGACAGGGTCAGACACCTGCCAGGGAGACCCTCCCATTGATTCAGGAGGTTCAAGCTCCTTCTCAGAGAGCAGTCTAGGAGCTGCTGGATCCAGTCCTAGTCACAGACTTGGTCAGTGGTTTATGTCGAAAGGATTATATATGCACAATCAACCCTTTAAATCACTTAGCTTAGATTTCACAGTTTAGCATGCTGTTAATCACTACTGAGAATCTGTTGCAGCAAGGAATCTCTCAGCCTTGAGGAGTAACCTGGAGAAGCATCCCTAGCCAAGGTGGATCCTGGCGTGCAGCCCACTGCCATGCAGGAGAGCTCAATGGGCCCTGGGATGTCCAGTACTTATGGAGTAAGTTAGTTGATTTATAGTTGTATTTGCACACTAGATGTATTTTGGTTGGCGCATGCTCAGCTAGCCCTCAGCTGTTGAGCAAGATGCACAAGATGTGCCTTGGCTGTTGTGTTGTTATCTGTTTACCATGAACCTACTCTGAACTGGATGCAGCCATCACGGCCAGACACATCTATTACTGTCACATCTGATGGTTGTCACTTGAACAGGGTTATGGGAGATAAAGGCCAGGTTTTGGAGTGTGTGGACAGACCACACTGCCATCACACCACCTCAAACTTCACCAATCAACTAAATAAAAATCCCCCAAGTAAAGGCTTATTTGTATATGTTTCTACCCTGGGAAAAGAATAAAAGAAGAAACAAAATGTGAATTTTGTTACTGCACTAGAGAAAGTCTCTCAGCCTTAATGCAGTGGTAGATGTGTCAAGAATTTCCACGATAAACACATTATCAACAACTTTTTGAAAAGTCACTTTGTTGAGCCCATGAATTAGTGAAGACAGTAAGAAATGCAGAGATAACCAGCTCTTTTTTGTGAAAGAAGAAAATATTGATCTTTAATTTATTTACAAAAATAGACAGGTTGTGGGTAAATGGTTAAAGAGCTTCAGGTCAAGCTAAAGGAGACCTAGACATAAATAATTTTTTTCACAGATTTCTTTCTGATTTCTTTCACAGATTTCTGCTTGACCCTTGAAAGTAATGAAATCTTTATGCAAATCCATATCCTGCCATTCTTCAGCCTCTTTTGTTTGACCAGACCCTCCGTTCACCAGGGCAAGAGCTACACCTCAGTACCTATTTGTGCAGAGTATGGCACTGAAAGGCTTTGACCTCTTGAGGTCGTTTTGGAATTGTGCTGATGAATCTCAGATGGACTTTGCTATCACCTTATATCATGGAAAAGTAGTTAAACACTTTATTTTGTGTGCAAGAAATGTTTCCAACCATATTTGTCAAAAAGTATTTTCTCGTTGCGCAGCCAACACTGACGGTTGATGGTCACTAGTGTTTCAGAAAATCAGAATATATTTTCCCTTTATCACTTAATTTTATTATTTCTCTAGAGAGTTCAATCTAACTGCTTACTTACTGGATAATTGTTTTCAATTCTATATGTGTGCTTATGGCTTAATTTGCAAACTATTTCTTTTTGTTTGAATGACTAGGTGCAATGTTTTTTACTACTGAAGAAAAAATACTTATTGGAGTTAGATATTAAATATTTATAAATGGTATATGAAGATCTTTTTCTCTGAGTAAAGAGATCAAGGAACAGCAAGGGGTGTTTTAACTTACTTTTGCCATGACACAGATATTCTCTCATATTTTATTTCCTGGTATGTCAATAGCGTCAAAATATTATAGTTCAGTGGTGGCGTATGAAAAAGGGTCACTCATACCACAGAGGAGATTCATAGCCACTTATCTTAAAATAGTGTTACATTCTTCAAAATTTCAGGGTGATTTGGCACAAACCATAGCAGTGTTCTGTATATTAACCGAATGAATGAGAACAGCAGCAGGAAAAACAAATGTGGGTTTCCCTATGACACTGCAGAAGTATTCCTGTTTCCACACTGTCCTTAAATAATATTTTGAGCTTAGAATTTTTTTTAAAACTGGCCATATTTTCTTTTATTGTTTATCCTTCTTTAACTCCAGCTGGCAACTAAGCNCTTCATTTCATATAATTCATTTTGACAAAAAAAAAAAGCTTTTCCTTTATCTTTAGCCTATTCAGCTTGTTCAAAATCAATGTCTAAAGGAAGCTGTCAAATTGTCACAACATTATTTTGATTTTTGTAATCTCAAACTATTACCATGTGTAATATACATAGGAATAAAGACTGAAAGGAATTTCAGGGATCATCTAGCCCAATATCCCAGATTTGGAGGCTTTTATGTATAATATTTTTCATAAACTTTGCAAGCTTCATATAAAATGAGCTTTTGGCTCCTAAGGTTTCTCACAGAAAGCTTTCCAGACCCTGATTTTTCTAATAGTTCATCCCGAGTATATTCATGGCTGCTGAATATGCATTTGCTCTTCGCCAGCATTGTTCTTCATCCTGAATAGCTTTTCTCCCTTCCTGCAATTTGCCCGTATTAATGTATTTATAGAAAACAATTATATATCCTCTCAGGCTTTGTTTCACTTGTCTAAATCCTCATGCCTCTGAGCTCTCATAATTTCTCCTGGTAAAGTAGGCTCTCTTGGCCACAAGTTATTACAGAAATTTATTGTATTTTTTCCACATTCTAGAAAATCTCGTAAGATCACAAAGTTGGGGGTTTTGAGGGGTATTTAGGGTTGGTTTTTTTTAAGCTTTTTACCTTTGTAAGAAAAGCTTTCCTGCTAAGATGGACAACGGCTTCTGTATTTTATCATTGCTTCAAAATCAATAATACAATGTAGTCTTTCTGCTTAGTCATTTGCAGTTGGTGGCAGCCAGATTATTAGAGAAAATCTTTTGGTTAGTCCCTTGTGACTAGTTACTCATACCACACAACAACCTAATTTTTGACATAGCTTAAACACACGACTTACACTCAAAAAATAATTTAACATTCTTGATACTTCCCATTCTTTTTTGTGTGGTGTCCCGTTTTCCCTCACTGTAGTGACGACTGCAACATTGTGGGCAGGTCCTCCACCCCATTATAC
>VZTO01009379.1:4814-16292 GCA_013400615.1 Syrrhaptes paradoxus | reverse complement strand
AGTTTTTCTGCTTAGTCATTTGAAGTTGGTGGCAGCCAGATTATTAGAGAAAATCTTTTGGTTAGTCCCTTGTGATTAGTTACTCATATCACACAACCACCTGATTTTTGACATAGCTTAAACAGACGACTTACACTCAAAATAAAAAATAATTTAACATTCTTGATACTTCCCATTCTTTTTTGTGTGGTGTCCCATTTTCCCTCACTGTAGTGACGACTGCAACATTGTGGGCAGGTCCTCCACCCCATTATACTCTTCTCCTATTTTGTGCTGTGACCAAGGTCTGCAAAGGGGCAAGCTCCTTGGCTTAGGTGTACTGCTACACCTGAGGTGTCCAAGGAGCTGTGTGGAAAGGTCTTAGCTGAGAGTGGAATTTGCCAACTGAACCTTGTCCTCATCTCCTTAAATCCCAGTGTGATCTCCAGCCACCTCTACACATCTTAGCCTCACACTTTCTCTTCTAGAGATGGCATCCAATGATATTTTGTGTGAAAATGGCATACCCCATGTGCCTACATATGTGTGTACCTGAATATAGAAAGTATCCCAGGGCTTCTGGATGTAATTGTCTTTCTAATTCTTCAGATTAATTCGCTCATACTCTCAGTTATGTTTTCACCTTCCCTTCCTCTCCTCTAACTTCAAAGCAAAATACAAAATCTATAAACCCTGAGTGCAGACCCTTTTACATACTTTGCTCAGCTTTCCAAAAGTGTGGTTTATAAACAGTGTTAAGCCTTTTGTTAGGTTCTCAGTGATGAACTGCCTGTGAGCCATGAAGAAGGATGCTTGCTTGCTGTCATATGCCCATTGAAAAATCTATTTATGGCATATTGCACTGAACAGACCCTGCAAACTTCAGCCAAAACACAGACCAGCCAACAAATCACCAAAAAGCTTAACAATATTTAGTTAGCCACAGGACAGTGTCTGCTGCTTCCGAACATCTTAGGAAACAATCAGTTCTTTTTTCTTGTCAGCTTTTTTGTCCAAATATATTTGTCTCTATAGTCTGTGTCCGATCACAGTACCAGTGCCTCTTGGTCTGCGGCTCGTTCTCAGCTCTCTGATCTCAGACAGACAGGTCCACAGAGAAGCTCACAGCATTCAGTCCAGCCCTTGGACATCTGACCTTTCCCACGTTGTGGCTTTCTACCATTTTAGGTACCATTAAACCAAGAGGCATTTAACAGCTTAGTTGTGTTGAGTAAAGTTGAGTAAAGAGTAATATGTATTTTCACCAAATGCATACAGATTGTCTGTAGGTAGTTGGAAAAATTAATGGAAGCTGGGCAGTATCTAGCCCACCAACATTATACTGAATATTTATACAGAAGACATATGCAATTCAAATTAATATTATGGGTTTATCTTGGAAAGTCATAGGTGGGATTAATGGTCTTTTTTTAATCAGAAAACCAACCTAGGATGTCATGATTTTTATTTCTGCCTTTCAAATCTGTGAATTTGATATTGATTCTCCATTGATTAGAAGAGACATACTAAAATAAACCCTAATTATGTACCCTTTTCCTAATGCCTGGTTTTGGGGAATCAAGAGAGAGAAATTAAAAGCCATGGGAAAAACAAAACAAAACAAAACAAAAAAAAACAAACCAAAAGCTCACAAAAAAAAAAAAAGAAAAAAGAAAAAAAAAAACCTCCACCACACCAAAAACCTCATAAAGCTATGAGGCACTGGCTGGCAATAGTTCAAACCAGAGTCCAAAAGTGGTGACCAAAAAGAAGAACAAAAAGCAGGAGAAGATAAAAGGTTCTCTGTAGCTGAGGATTCCTTTGAACTCTCACCACAGTAAAACAGCCTTTAAAGGAGAGGGCAGAGCTCAGGAATTGTTATATTTTCCTTACAACTGAACCGTTACAAGAACTGCTCCAGCCAGCAGCCATTCATTTAGTCCTGTGCTCATCGCTCGCTCTCCTTTTCCGCGGTGTTTGCTCGTCAGCTGGTGGGAGGTGGAGACAGCTCTCAGGCAACTAATCCACTAAGTGAGAGCACATGTGATTTAAGAAATGACACCTGTAAATAAAAAGAGGTGGTCTGTGCTAAGTTTCAGTGGATATTTGCAAGGCTTGGAACACTTTCTTGACAGGCAGGCATTGTTCAATTTGAAGTCACAGCAATAAGCTCTGTCAGTACAGTTACCGCTGGCAGATCTAATGCAGGAGAAATCCTGTCTATAGAGGGTGTCCTGGGTTAAGTAGAGAGAGTTAATTTTTTTTTTCTTTTCTTCACTTGGTGGTTTCTATGGCATGAGAGCAATGCTGCTGTCGGGATTACTACAAAGGCCATCACGGGACAGAGTTCTGCAAGCTTCAAAAAGGGTTGAAGTCTCAAATCACAGAAGGCTCCCTAAGCCTTTTCAGCCCTACGGGAGACCGAGGTATCCTGCAAATTAAATACTTTGACACTAACTGCTCTAGAAGGCAAAACCTCTCCACCTGAGGTGGCCTAAGAGGCAAAGTCTGAGACTGATGGTTAGAGGCAACTTTGACTTGTTTGAACAGGACTCGGTGCTGAAGTTCAGTCCTCTCTCTGAGGCAGACTGTAGCGGATCCAAAAGTGCAAATAGCTGATTACACATTCCCACAACATTGATCTCCCTTCCTTCTTCCTGCCATGATCCACACCCACATCATTCTTCCATTACAAAATTCNTATCCTGCAAATTAAATACTTTGACACTAACTGCTCTAGAAGGCAAAACCTCTCCACCTGAGATGGCCTAAGAGGCGAAGTCTGAGACTGATGGTTAGAGGCAACTTTGACTTGTTTGAACAGGACTCGGTGCTGAAGTTCAGTCCTCTCTCTCCTCGTTAGGCACAGATAAATAAGCTCGACTGAGGGACACAGAGCAAGGGGTTTCACTCAGGGTTTCTGTGATCCATGTGCAGAGCCCAAGGAGGTAGTCTGCTCAGAAAAGTCTTTCAAAGGAAGAGGTAGGTTAGCCTGAGCAACGTGTGGGAATTGAACCTCCTGTGGTTTTATATGGGAACAGAAATGAAAGCAACACCAAAAAAAAAAAGTCAGTTTTAAGATTTGGCAAAGTTAAGGTGCCTGGAATAGTACAGGAAGAGAAATTCAGACTGAACCACTGCAGCAGGTCTTGAAAATCTCATATTTAATTTAGTGAATCCTAGAGACAAAGAGGTAAGTCATGCTGGAGACCTAATGTCCATGACCTCAAGCAGAGAATTGGATTTGGATAGATCTCGTCTGGCAGGTTAGACAGTTACTTAACCAGCATCTAAAGTTTCAGGTTTGTAAGCTGAATATTGGCATAGCTTGATAGGTAGATTTAAAATAAGTGATCCTGGTGAGGAAAAAAACCCTTTTGCTTGTATTAGTGATCTGATGGTTTAAAAAAAAATGAAAGATAGAATGACTCTGCAGTCAAAAAGAAATATTAAAAACCTGTGTTTACATAATAACCAAGCCTATTTGAAATAAGAGGAACTATAAATAACTCTCAGGCTATGACAAAACAGATGAAATTGAAGTGCACTATTTTGCAATGATTTATCCATGAATAGATTTAATTTCTTTGAGGTAGAAAGGAAAATAAAGAAAACAATACTTGTGAAAAGAGATTTGAAAATTAAAGGTAAAGTACAAATAATTTTTGGCACAGTCCATGTTGAAGTGTTTCTGTTAAAGAGAGAAAAAAGGAAGAGTAAGCAGAGGACAAGAATAGACAGAAGAGAAAGATCTTCCCAAATATTTGCTGTATTTTTTCTTGTGTTTCTTATCATTCTTTGGCTGCAGGTTTTAGTTTGTAGCTTTCAAAATGGTCTGGAGTGTCCAAGTGACTGAGGCTGATGAACACCTTTTCCATGTGGGTTTTAATAAAAAACTCTTTGTGGTTTATAATCCCTACAAAAGGCAGAGCTTGCAAATATATTCAAGATCTTCCTCTCTTGGGATTTTTCACAATTGGGAGAGGAAAATATTTTCCCTGTGGAAAGGTATTTTGTATCTTCCTTTCATTTTCAGGTTGGAAAAAGTGCTCAAAAGGGGAAAATGAGCTCTATGTGATCTTTTCAGAAACAAATGTAGAAAAAAAATCATTTTTAATATACTTTTCAGTGTCTGAGTGTTGAAGATATTGTTAATGATATGTTAATTTTTAATCTCGGAGACCTAAGATAGGTGAAAATAGGAAATAATTAAAGACTATTCTGTCTGTGGTACAGTCTAGGAGCTTAACTTACTTTCAGAACCACGCAGACATTTCGATCTGAGTGAGAAAGAGCTGGGAGATGGCCTCACACTGACCTGAGGAACTGGGAACAGGAATAAGTACAGACCTAAATTAGAAATTAGATCAAACGCAACCAGACCAGTCAGAGGTAGACTTCAATATGTTCTGGTGTTGTTCTTTGTTAAAAAAACTATTTTTTATACAGATATAAAACACAGGATTTATTAGTATTGTCATGTGACAAATCATTTTCTGGGCATTTATATAAGAACTATGAGAAATATAAAGATAAACGAGCATAGCTTGATATGGTGGAAAAAATACCAGAATCTTTTGTACAGTATATATCTTCTGTATTGTTTTCATTAATGACTGTGGTAGAAAAATATACATTTCCTAATGAAATATGTTAATGGCACAAATGTGGTCTCCTTAATACTAAGAATTGGATTCCATATGCTTCTCCCTATGCTATAGGAATATAATAAATAATAATAACAGGGTGATGAGTAATCTATATGAAGTAAAGAAGGTGATTTTTTTCATAACAAAACTTTTTGATATAGGCTTGGAGCACACTGCATGTAAGCAGCTGAATAGGAATTAAACTTGGTTAACTCCTGATGGAGTGACTGGTGGCTGTGAATAGCACATGGCTGTGAAAAAGGCAATTCTTTTAGGTCAGGCAGGATATATCCAGAAAAGATAAGGGGAAAAAAAATTCTGTTTACGGAAGGCTGACATAATTCCATCTGAAAGAAAACTATTTTAATCAGATGTCATCACCCAGTCTTCAAGAATGATTAAGGCTGAAACAGACACAGAGGAAGACGTCTAAGCACTGGAACTGGAGGACCTGTTTTTAGATGTGAGAGGAGCACAGCTTTTCTTGCACTGAGATAATGACTTGGACAGGTGTAATGCATTTGTGTGACGAGGTTTTGGTAGTGGGGGGGACTACAGGGGTGGCTCCTATGAGAAGCTCCTAGAAGATTCCCCAGCTCTAAGTTGGACTTGCCAGGGGCCAAGGCTGAGCCCATTAGCAACAGTGTGACAACGTATTTAAAATGGGAAAAAAACCTCCTGAAGCCTCCAGGGAGAAGAGAGAGCAGGATGTGTGAGAAACAACTCTGCAGATACCAAGGGTGGTGAAGAAAGGAGGGGAAGGAGGTGCTCCAGGCACTGGAGCAGAAATTCCCTTGCAGCCCGCAGTGAGAGGGCAGGCTGTGCCCCGCAGCCCATGGAGGTCCATGGTGAAGTAGAGATCCACCTACAGGGATTTCTCCCTGTCCTTGTCTTCACCCATGAGGTTTTACCTTTTGTTCTTCTGATTCTCCTCCCCATCCCACCGAGACAGGGAGGAGTGAGCAAGCAGCTGTGTGGTGCTTGTTGTCAGCTGGGCTTAAGCAATGACAACAGGTTATAGTTCATTATTTTGAAGAAAAAGTGAGATTTATGCACCATCCACCACACTCACCATCAGGTTTTAGTAATGAGATCTCTGGTGGCAGCTGAGGTCTGCAAGAAAATACTTTATCCTGGTATTTGACCTGCACTTAAAACTTTCAGTGATTCTATGGCATCTGCATTTACTGTGCTCTGGTACTGCCAACCCCTCAGTTTATAAACATGCTACTTCTTGCAATCTAGGTGTTCTAACTCATCTTCAGCAAAAAAAAATGTAAGGAATTTTCACTACCATATTGGATAAAAGTAATATGTATTTATGATCTCTTGGATAAGCATAGGATTTTCTGAGCAGCTGAACATTTTTTTTTTTTTCTGAGCAGTAGACCATTTATCAGAGACTTTCACCGAGTGCTTCAGCAATACCAATTTTGTTGGATAAGAGAGACTGGCAGCTGCAACCTCCTGTTAAGTGGGGAGTGAGATAGTTCCTCTTGATAACAGCACAGACCTCCTGTCTTATCTTTAAACTGATAACCTATGGCTATGCTAATGAGAAGACATTGGCTTCTGACATTGGTTGACAAAGAGATAGGAGTCTAATTGAACCGAAAGGCACAACGCTACAAACACACTGGTACTAAATATATTATATTAAATAGGTTCTGGGGTTCTTTTGCTTTTTGTTATTTACCAAAGAAACAAAATTTTAAAATTGCTTTTAAGATCTAAGTTTTAAGAAGAACAAGGTAGATGAATTTGTCCTTGAAAAGCTACACTTGAACCTCTTTGAATGCTCAGCCTAAATATTGAAGCTGCTCTTAAACATAACTAAGCAACCACTACAATTTTATATCTGCTTTGATTTGCTTCTTCTGAACTCCAAAATTATTCCTCTGAATAACTCACTCCAAATTTTGGAAGATTCTCTTCCTTCCATGGCAACAGCTTTAAAGCAATCTGCTTTAAATGTTCTTGGTTCAAGATAATAAACCAAAGGTTCACCAATATTTCTGTTCAGTCCAATCTAGAGTTACAGTATGGTCCTGAAGAACATGGCATAGCTGGCTGGTAAAGGAGTGGGTCAGCATGTAGGTCAAGATCTTCAAAGTGGCTCAGNTTTATATTTGTTTTTTTTTTTTTTTTTTTTTTAGTTATCTTCTACATGATGACCTTAAATGAGCTGAGTTTTTTTATAAGAAAAGCTGAGCATCTACCCTTTGTAAAAAAGCTTCTTTAAATGTCCCAAGTTTTTTTTTTATTTAAATCTTTATTTGTATTCTGTTCTTTTTCACAGTCTTCTCCATTTTTCTCTTCTATTATTTTATTTTCTTTTGTTTTACTGAGCTGCAGGTTTTCTCTGTTACTGAACAGTGCCTGCAAAACACCAAGGCATTTTCTCTTTTCCACTCTGCCCTACTACCTTGTATGGATTTTGTCTGGAATAGAGTAAATTTTCTTCACAGGAGCTCATATGGTGCTGTGCTTTGGATTTACATCCAAAACATCATTGTTAACACACCAGTGTTTTTCTTATTGCCGAACAGTATTTATACAGCATCTGGGTCTTTCCTGCTTCTCTCACTGCCCCACTGGCAAGCAGACTGGGGGTGGGCCAGAAGCTGGGAAGGGACACAGCTGGGACTGCTGATCTCAAATGGCTGAAGCAATATAGCATATGATGTCATGGTCAGCAATAAAAGCTGGGGGAAGAAAAAAGAAGGGGAGGAGGCTCAGAGTGATGGTGTTTGTCTTCTCATGATGGAGCTCTGCTTCCCTGGAAATGGCTAAACACCTGCCTTCCAACCAGAAGCAGTAAAATGAATTCCTTATTTTGCTTTGCTTGTGCACACAGATTTTGCTTTACCTGTTAAACTGCCTTTATCTCAACCCAAGAGTTTTCTCACTTTTATTCTTCCCCACCCCACTCGAGGAGGGTGAGCGCACGTCTGTGTGGGGCTGAGCTGCCCCCGGGGTTAAACCACACCACCACCCTTTCCCCCAGCAAGCAGGGTGGGGCTGGGTAAGAGGCGGAGAGGGGACACAGTCAGGACAACTGATCCAAATTGACCAACAGGAAATTCCATCCCATACAGCACTGAAATCTCAGGGACAGGAGGAGGAAGAGGGGACATTTGTGGTTATGGCATTCACCTTCCCAAGCAACCGTTACCTTTGCCGAGGCCTGCTTTCTAGGAAGGGCTGGCCATAGGCCTGCTGAAGGGAAGTGGTGAATAAATTCCTCCTTCTGCTTTGCTTGCATGAGCAGCTTTTTCTTTCCCTGTTAAACTGTCATTGTCTTGATCCACGAGCCTTTTTGACTTCCTTCTGTTTTCCTTCTGTCCCAGGGGAGAGGCGAGGTGAGTGAGCGGCTGTAGGAGTGTTTGCTGTTGGCCAGGTAGGCCCACCGGAGAAATAGAACATGAATAGGTAAGAATAAACTTTCCCTTCTGCAAATTGTTGCCTTCCAACTCTCAAACAGAAAACTCCAATTTAAACTTTGTGCTGTATTCTTGAATTATATTGCTTGTTTCACATTTACAGCTGTGGGTACATTACATTCCTTTACTGTTTTTTCCACGTTGTAAATAGAGGCATAGAGGCTGCTTCATTAAATCCCTCTTTTTCTTCTCCTCGGGAGACTTAAGCAGCTCAGAGTATCCAGAGAATATTGTGAAACAGTCCAGGAACACTTTATTTATTCATAACCAGACTGGAGGAAGGGCTGCCTGTTAAAGAGAGGAGAACACTGATTTTTAGAATATCTCTTCTTCCTAAAAAAAAAAGGCATGCAGAGAAATATGGGATAGAATTATTAACGTTTAAAATTTTCATATGACACTACCCATGTTTACAGATGTAAGTGACCCAAAAGAGTGAAAAGAAGTTATCTAATTTATCAATTTTCTTATAAAGTTTGAGATAAATACTCTAAATATAGTTAACAATGCTGATTTGCATTTAGATAAAACATAGGCAAAAATATGCCCACAGGCACTTTTCAGATGTCAGGCTGATGAGAAGATGATATCTTATCTGAAATCACCACTTACTTTTTTCCTGTCTGCCTGAAAAGTAGTTAAATTTTCATTCTGTTTTTCTTGGAGCATCTGGTGACTAGCTAATTTGAAATATTTGTTTATTTGTACTTACTTTTATTACACTTTTAAACATATATACCTAGTTCCAATGAATTTAATTAATTTTAAAGGGAAATAATAGTTTTCTATTCTCTGGGGAAAAAAAAATAATGAAGCTAAAGAAGAAAAATCATGTATTTTTATGTTTCTTTTAATGTTTACAGAATCTACTTTACCCTGCTTTCTCTTATTGTGCTTTTTTTCTTCCAGTCTTATTTTTTTTTCTGTTTCTAAGTGTCATTCTTCTGATTATTGAAGAAATATCTACTTAAATTTTATTAAAGTTTTACAATTGAGTGGGCAATTGAAATTCTTAGATGTTTCCTGGTTCCAAATTCTCAGAAATTATTCATGGTGTCACCCACTCTCTCTCCTTCGCATTCTAACTGTGGAAAAGGTTTAATATTCTTCTATTTTTTGAGAAGTTCATATTTAGGAAAGCTATCCCTTAGTCCATTTCCTCCACTAGAAAAATTGCAACTCTTTTCATACAGTCTGCTACTCAAGTGCCAACAGTAGATTCCTACCAGCTACACAGACATGAGAGAGACCAGGTTATGTGAAAATGGATTTATTTCTTTTTTTCACTCAACAGCATATTGATCTTCAAGGCAAACCAATTTGTGTCAGCTGTCACCTTTTCCTGTTAAAATTATTAGTTCTCACCTTGGGAACTTTTTTGGGGGTTGTCAAAATTTGTCTGCCACCTCCTGTGACCATCACAAAAGTAATTTAGGTGAGGAGGATGTCTGGAATCCCATAATCTACTCTCGTATATTGAGTGCAGAACATTCTTAGTTTCCATTACAAAAGGAAATTATCTCCTGTGGAGAACTGAGAAGTTCAAGACGTATGGAGGCTGTCCCTGCTAGGGGAAATTCTAGGGGAAATTCAACAGGAAATTGTTGATATAACGACTCACTATCTTATGCAAGTTAAACTGCTTTTAAAAGGGCCAGAAGATGACAAGTGGGATTACTTATAACTTAATTCACTGGCAGAGATTTTTCACCTGCCAAATTTGTCAGTGTTCACCCTAAAGGTAGAGTCAACCCAGGCAGAAATACCTCATGTAACTCTTAATATTTTTGCCAACTCAACAATATCAGCCTAAATCTCAGCCTAATACTGTTCAGGCAGAAATAGAAGGAATAGCACAATCATCACAAAAATATATAAATAAGCTGCCAGCTTCTCTGTTGTAGCTGAAACCAGATGCCTCCAGATATTGATTTCCAAATGAGCTTTAAGCATCAAAATTTTGGTTGCAACAACCTCTTACTCTGTTTGACTGCTTGATGAGGTAAGCATTTTTGAACTATGGTTCACAAACCAAGTGTTTATCCCAGACACTGTGTAAAACAGTTCTGGAAAGAAACCCTGCATCAATAGAGTTAATACTCTTTGATTTCTGCTTTTTCCCCAAGGGTTTTCACAACGGTAGTGAGACCACTAATTCATTTCCTAAGGTGTCTAAGAATAAAAAAGACTCATTTGCTTAGACAGTGTCTGAACTGTGGTAGTCAAAAGAATTCCCAGAACTACAAATTTGCTTTTCTAAGTACTCTTCAGCGTAGAAAAATCTGCTTATCCCTCTCTTCTTGTCAGGATTTTCTGAGATTCAAAGAACCTAAAATAAAACCCCAGGCTTCACTTTTGGCAAGAGGAAACCATATTCTGTTTTGCCTTCCCTCATGGATATGGATGTAGTGTATTTCTTGTGTTTTCAGGGACGAAGTGTACTCCATCAAACTTCAGTTATATGATACCCGTTCATCCCTTAGATCACATTCAGAATAGTGATGGTTGCTTGCATCAAACTCTTTGGTTATCTTTTATTGAAACAATTTAATAAGATCATGAAACTTTACAAATTGCATTTGCTTTATGAGAGAAAATGAGAACTCTCACGTAACTATATATTTTTGTGGATTGGACTCAGATGGACTATTTTTTTTCTAATTTTCATTCTTCCCTGGAACCTAAAATTTAGTGGGAATAACTGACCGTATATTTTCATGATCAGATCAGCTATCTGGACAGCTACTCAATGGGCCAGCATTTACTCTTAGGTTGTCTTTCCTCCTTTCCTACACAGAATGATCAGTGCCAGCAATTACATTACACAACAGATCCCATCTTGTATGTCCACTATTCTTTTAGAATCTTTAAGTTTCTTCTGTTGTTTCTTTTTCCCTTTTTTCTGTGTGTCTTTCCCGTGTCTGCGCCTGATATATTGATCTCCAGTCAGTCTCATTTTAGAGTACAACATTTTTTTGCCTGCACTAAGTCAGAGAATCTGTAGATTTTCCATTAAAGCATTACTTTTCGCCTTAGTTTTTCAGACTCTTACAAACGGATAGTACCTTTTGTTCTCTAAATGGCAACTGTATTAAGCAATAAACACAGAAATCATAAAAACAAACCTGAAAACCCAATGCCCCAAACCTTTACTAGTGTATAAAGTGAATTATACTTTAGTAGTACAAAAGATGGAGAACGTGGAGGGAAACAATTTACAAATGACATAAAGATATTTCCACCACTCAGAACCTGAGAAGCTGCTTCATGTAATTTGCATAGTGCTATGCCCTTGCTATTTGGTAATTCCTGAATCTCACTGTGTTCCTGGTCTTGTTTCTTGCCAAGAGCCTTCTCCACCTTTTGGCAGCTTCACTTATTTTACAGCCAGGCTCCTCTAGCTCAGT
>VZTO01009377.1:14796-26469 GCA_013400615.1 Syrrhaptes paradoxus | reverse complement strand
GATTTTTTTCTTTATATTCACAAACTATGAGGTCGCAGAAAATAGCCTTTCAGACGGAGGAGTTATTGCTGGCTCCTGGCTCGTGTGTCCATCTGTCAAAATAACTGCTGACAAAGGGCGAAGGCTCCGGCCTCGCCTGCACTGCGGGATGCCAGGCGAGAGGAATACAGAAGCCATGCGAACATTTCCCTGCATACAGATCCTGCTGTGCCTTTGGTTCCCGTCACTACAGCAGCCAGTCTTAGAGAAAGCAGGAATCCCGAAGGTGATGCTGTCCCAGAGCTCCAGCGGGTTGCCGTCCCCACGGGTGTTTCTCTGCTCCTGCTCCAGGGCTGGCTGCTCTCCGGGGAGACCCGGGCAGCGCAGGACCAGGCTGCTTCTCCCCCTGGGGCTGTGCTGGGGGTTCTCCCTCCCCTACGTGCTACTGCTTAGAAACCATTGCAGCTCAAAAAAAAATAATAAAAATCAAAATTGCTAGTAATGAGAACTGTTCTGTCCATGCGTATAGCCCTTACTGTGTCAGCTGCACGCAAGTCACTTGAATCCCTTGTTTCCCCGAGAGCAGGAGCCGGCCCCGCGGGCTGCCCGAGTGCTAATTGCATTAACGAGCGCAGTCGGCGTTGCTCCAGCGCCAGCCTCAGTTGCAGAGCACTGACTGTCCCGTTTGCAGAGCAGTGACTGTCCCGTTTGCAGAGCACTGTCTATAGCCGCGTCTGTGTCTCCGACAGGCAGGGACTCCTTTCAGTGCCACAGTCTCTCTTGGTTTGGCAGCGAGGGGCTTGTTGAGGGAGATAACGGAGCGGTGTCCTGCGGGTGGGTGGGGGTCTCAGGGACAATATTCTCAGAGAAGGTGAACGTGAGGGTGGGTGTCTGCCAGCCCCTGTCCCTGCCCAGGCTGGAAGGACTGGCTGTTGACACCTGGTCGATAACCAGATCTTTCTCTAAAGATTTTTTTTTAAAGGCGTCAAGGGTGATATTGAGGAACATGAAGATAATCTAATTAATATGATGTCTCCTTGAAACATTTCTGAAAGGTGTGAAGTGTTGCTTTTATTGCAGTGTGCTTTTCCGTCACAAAGGGAAAACCAAAGTGCAGAACAACACGAAATGCAGAGTTCCTTACTACGTGGAATAATGAGGCCATAAAACCAAACAATAAAGTTAAATAATTTACCATAAATATCTAAAGCTCTCGAATTATTCTCTACATTAACTGCCTATGTTTAAAATGATCTCTGCATTCACCGTGTCACAGATGGCAACATCAGACAAGAGAGTCCTTGACAAAATCTCGCTGTAATTATTCTTTCCCCAGCTGCAGTTATTTTAATGCCTTTTCAGTTAAGCTGAAAGAGACGCACACATTTTATAAATAAGGGCTTTTAACCAGTTTGACAATGAAGCATTTGAAACGTACAGTGCAAAAAAAAAAAAACCAACCCAAAAACTTTAACTGCATCTTGAAACCTGGGAGAGCAACTGTGCAGGCTCAGAGCAGGAAGACGGCGGCTCTTTCTGCAGCGATATTCAGCAATTAAAGCTGAAATTATGCTGATTGCGGTGGCCTGAGGTAGCAGTCACTAGTGGCTTTCCGAGTTGCTCAGACACAATCTAATCTTTGGTTTTATTTGGGCCAGCAGCTCGGCAGAGCCCCGTCTCCCCAGGGACAGACAGGGAGCTCCCAGACCCACTCCAGGGGAAAATGCACCTGGAACGAGATGGGGGTTACCCGCTGCTCCGGGCCGAAGGGTTCGGCTGCACCCAGCCTGCATGGCTCTTCTTGTTCCTTCTGGCTTTCCCCAAATGGCTTTTAATTGCTTTGTCCCTGGGGACACCGTCTGGGTCTCCTCACGCCCCATTTCTCAGCCGAGCGATCGCGGGGCGATCCCACTGGGGACACGGCTCTGAAAGCCCCGATGTGTTCGGGCACCTCGATAAATGGGGCTCATTTTGGCAGCATCCACCCAGAGGAGCTGGGATGTATCTGAAAACACAGTTGGGGACTCCAGCGAGCCCTGGGAACGGAGCCGCGGCACCAGGACTCCAGCTCCTGCAGGCGCTTGTGGGTGCACGGCGCGACCTTCGCCGCTGCGTCGGGGTCTCTTGAGAGCCCTGGGAACACCTCTCCCCTGAATCTACGTCTCAGGAGCCTGAATGAGTGGCCGTATTTTTTAAAGCTCTGAACACTCAACAGCTCTTGTGAAGAACAAAAGCAGCTGGAACCTCTTCCAGCGAACCTCAGCCGCTCCCAGCACGTCGCAGCTGCTTCTCCCTCCCTCCCCTCGATTAGTTTAAAAGAAATGCGGAGATGCAACTCAGATGATGTACCGGGAGGATATTTTCCCATTTAAACCAAATAAAAGAAAAAGGAAAGAATCGGGGATCGGTGGGGGGTTTTTCACAGTGCAGTGCTGGTCGTGGTCGCCGATGCTCGCGGACGGGTGAAGCCTGATTAATGAAGGGTATTGTGGGGGAGGCCTGGCTTTTCTGCTCGACACTGAAAGGCACCAACCCTCAAAGTGTTCGGCATCGTACAATAACAGATTGTGTGCAGTTAGCCTCAGAAAACAAATGTGCTCGCTCTTATGTAAGATGATAGAGCATCCATCACTGGCTGGCGTTGAGCACCGCGCAGCCCTGGTCTCTGCAATTAGCGACACATGGCAGCTAAACATTGTTTTAAAGGAGTTGGAACAACAGCGGAAAATGGAGGGGATGTCCGTATTTCCCTGTCACTTTGAAGCGTCTTTTCTCCCCTCACTGAGGTCCCCAGGGCACCGACCGCTCCAGCCCCTGCCTGCAGGGTCCCGGGATTTCCCCCGGCATCTCCCTGGCCTCGCCCCTGCGCTGCCGGGATGTGGCTGCCGCCGTCCCCGCTCCCAGGACAGGGACGGTTCCCTGCCAAAACTGCCGCTGATGCTCTTATTAGATTTAGAGTCCAAATGAAATACAACTGTAGAGCTGAAATGGGGAAAATGGGATTTTTTTCTGAGACGCAGCGTGCACCGTGTTAATGGGCTGCTCACAAACCACAGCTCGCCGCAAAATCCAAAGAGCCGCCACATCACAGACCTCTCCGGGCTTATTTCATCTGCCTACAAAAGGAAACCAGAGGAGGGACACCGGGGCTGTACATCCGTGCGGTTTGCTCCGTGGGTCCCCAGCCCGGACCTGCGGCACCGGGGACAGGGTGAGGGTCTGGGGGTGCCCCGGGGAGCAGCGGTGTCCCGGGGCTTTGGGAACCCCGCTGTCCCCATCTCCCCTCTCTGGCTGCAGTCAGCGGCGGTGCAGGGTGGGCTGAGGACCCCCAATGCCGCACACACGCGGTACAAACCCACGACCCCCAGTCTTGCCTCTGGAAGCATTTCAGTTGGGAGGGGAACAGGGAAATACAGGTGACAGCATCTTTTTCTCTCCCATGTCACTCGTGGCTATCACACCATGGGCCGGGGTCTCCATCTCCCCCTGTGCCAGCACCCACCCCCCAGGGCTGCACAGAGGGGTGTCAGCAGGAATGGGGACCATCGCCGGGTGGCCCAGAGCCCCCTGAAATCTTCCCACGCTTTCCAGGGAATTCAGTACCATTGACCCGCCGTACGCGAAACGGGAACAGTATTTTCCTCGAGTATTTTTCCCAAGGCTACGCAGGGTCTCTGGCAGCGCTGGGACCTGCCCGAGGCTCCTGGTGCCAGTCTCTTCTCCTGCCTTTTTGTTTTGCACTGCACTATCGTCAGCCACACAATTAAGAGCTATATTTAAGCACTTGAATAAACAAACAAACTGCATCCTTGAAACAGTCGAGCGTGCCTCGTGGGGTCTCCATATTCCTCAGTTTTGAATCTCGGGCTGATAATTAAAAACAAAAAAATCACTTACACAAATTAACATCGCATCATGCTGTGGAGCTAGCACAAAGCTATTGTCACTTCCTATTTCAAACATGCTTGAATTAAAGGAGGCTTGGATTATTATTATTATTTTTTTTTAAGAGAGGCAGAGAGGAGTCGCTCGGCTGGATGGGAAGCAGCTGTCCTTGGAGGGGTGTCCCGAGGGCTCCTCCAATGCAGCCAGCCCGGGAAAGCCTGGCGCAGGGCAGGACGGCGATACCGGCGTGTCACCGTGTGCCGGTTCTGCGATTCCCGACTGCGGAGGAGACCGGGGCAGAGTTCTGTGCTGTGCACCAGGCAGCGGCACAGGATTTCCCAGGGTCCCATCAACATCACGCAACATTTTGGCCTTGGATGCACCTCCCAGGATTGCTCCTTCGCACCAGGGCTTCTGGCCAAAAGAGGCCACAAAGCCGGCATGTCTCCCGCAGGGAAAGGGCTGATGCTGTGTCCCAGGGCTGGGGGAAAGCCCAAGCAGGCGGCTGCTCCGCAAGAGCATCCTTGACCTGAGCGGACCCCGGTGAGAGTTCCCATCCCTGGAGAGCTCTGGCATCCAGCAGCTCAGAGCATCCGTGGCCTGACCCCGCTCCCGCACCCCGGGATTGACGCCGTCCTGTACGGGGCAGGAGAGCACGGCGCGGTCCCCGTCCCGCCGGGCAGCAGCACCCCGTCATCCCCGCCTGGCCGCGGCACAGCCCCGCGCCGCCGGCACAGCTGCTCCGGGATGCGTTTGGCACCGACTCCTCGCAGAATCCTTGATCGTATGGATCTGGCTGGGGAGCCAAACGATCGGGAGCTTATTATAGCCTCCTTTTAAATTGAGTGTCTCAAATAGGGATTTAATTGGGATGTAATAGCACACACTATTGTACATTAGTTAAATACCAAGGGATTATTAAGAGTATGTTTTTAAGGCTTTACAGTCCCATATTGAGTAAACAGTTGTTAAATTTCAATAAATAACTTTAAAAATCTCCACTAAATAAGCGCTTAAGCATATTTAGGATACTCATTTTTTTCGGAATGACTCCAGTCAGAGAGTCCCGGGTTGTAATCTCAGTATTTCTCTCAGTTAATAGGGTTGTGCCTGCTCACGCCTGTTTGCCTCGCAGACCCTGCCGTGGGGCGGCAATCTCAGCTGTTCACATCCAGGTCTGCAGACCCTCATCGTCCCACCAGCCCGGAGAGGCGGGGAGTGTGCTCAGCCCCATTTTACAGGCACAGAATTAAGGCGCAGAAGAGCAAAGTCATTTGTTCAAAGCCACGCGGGGAGCCTGAGCAGAACAGCAGCTAACGAAAGATCAAAAAATACTTCTCTAAAAATAAAGCTTTGAAAGTCTGTAAAGGAGACGTGGCTCTAACAAATTGCTGTGTTACGATCAAAAATGCAATTAGTCGTGCGGTGCTTTTGTCACGGACATTGGTGATGAATGCACAGATGTCCCACAATCCCCAAAATCTCATGAACCTTTCCGCCCATTGCTGCTCGTGTCCAGGGAATTCCAGGTTCTTGCCTGTGCACCTCGTCGGAGCTGCCAGGAGCTTCTCCCTCCTCTCCTCCTCCTGGGACGAGCCTGGCTTCACCTGCTCCTTTCTGCAGAGTGTCACCCCATCACTCTGCAGTGCTGCACAGGTAATGCTAATGACGAAGCCAAAAAATTGGGAATCTTCGACCCAGGGCACTGAGAAATTAATGAGAGGCTCCTGAAGAGCAGAAATAATCCGTGCTCCCCAGCAGGGGCAGTTAGCACCGTTAAAGCAACCCGGAGAAGGACCTGCCCAGGCACCACCAGCCCTTCTGCCTCTGAAATCCATCCCTGCCACCTTGGTTTTGTCAGCCGAGCTCAAAGGAGGGTTAACCCTTCAACACCCCGGCTATTTACAAATAATTATTGTTATTATAAATCAAAAGGGATGGCGTAACTAGTTGCAAAAATGTGGATATAAAAAACCAAAATGAAGTAGCGTGGCCGCAAAGGAAAAATCATTAGCTCCCTAGTGGGTTTACAAGTAATTTGCTGGCAATAAAAATGCAAAAACACATTTTGGTGCGTAATGATCATAAATAATCCTTGGACAAGAATTCTTTCCAGGACTCACAAGTCCCCTCCCTTAATGGCAAGTTTTATTACCCTGGTTTCTCTGTGTTTTCCTTCAGAATGCTGCTGTCGTAGCAATTCACGAATTACAGTCCCATTGGCGTAAACTTTCATAATTCCTATGGAAATGGGTTTCCCCACAAACACCCACAAAGCCCAAAGAGTTGTGTAACCACCCGGAACGTCCTCCCTAACGCGGTGAAGGTACAGCCCAGGCTGCTGGTGCAGAGGGTCCCGGGCGGGGGGAGAGCTCCCGGGGGCTGGTCGGACGGGTGGGGGGTGCTGCCGTGCTGGGGGCTGGGGACACCTTGCAGGATCTTGGGAAACGCAGACCGTGCTGAGCTGGTTTGTTTCCAAGCACTGGCAATAAGCAAAAATCCCCCCCAGCTGCTGGGGAAGGCTGTGAATGCTGATTTTTCTTAAAATAGGAGAAAGTACAGCTTGTTCCAGACTGGAAGGGTTTTCATTTCTCCCCTCTGCTTTGGAGAGCCGTTCAGCATCCAGGATGCAGGGAGCTGGGTGGGGGGAGCTGCAGCTCCAGCCCAGACCTGGGGGGGGTGGGAGGTGCCACGGCGCAGGGGTCCCTCCGCGTGCCATCGCGCTCCCCCTCGGGGGAGAGGGATCCAGCCGGACCCACCCTTACACACAGTCACGCTGCAGACAAGAACCTGTCTCATGATTTTCCTCAAATCACCATCACCCCATTAACGTGTAAGAAAATGAAGCAAATGTGGATGTAACGACCTTTTAACTGGTGAACAGGTGGGCACCCGGACAGAGCCCTGTCGACTGAAACAAACCACTGGGGTGGAAGGTGGCTGCTGGTGGAAGAGGGTTGTTTGTGTTTGGCACTTTTATTTATAGCTTCAGTCTTAAGTGAAGTAGATAATCTGTGCAAAGACAAAGCTCTGCATTTTAGAAAACGTTCCCAGCTTATCTGAGATCACGCACCACACCTCCTGGGTAACCCCTTCCCCATGACGCAGATGAATAGGTAAAGAAACCAAAGACCCTGTTTCCATTCAGATATTATGAGCCAAGCCTAGGTGTCACCCTGAAGCTAAACGTCCAGGGATTCATTTTGAATTTCTTCTAAGTAAAGACGACAAAATCTGATCTTGCAGAAATAAAAATTCGCAAGAAGTACATAAAAAGAGGAAGAAAACGGTTTTCTTTCCCTATAAAGGAAGAGCAGATCTTTAAGATTTTATAGACCAGAAATTTAAACCAAGAACCTCCTTTTTACAGGTCCCTGCTTCAGCTTAAAATGGCAACAGCATTGCTGCAAAAAAAGGAATAGGTCTGGCATCCCGAGCTGCAGAAGGCGCGGGGCTGTGGTGGGGCTGCAGGCTCTGCGGAACTGGGGTCCGGAGCACAGAGACAAGGGTCGGGAGGATTTTCTCCTCTCACCCCAGGTTTGCAAACTGTGGTTTGAGCTGCCGAGGGGCAAGCTGCCATTGCACAGATGGGAACCCCCAGCCTGCGCCTCGGGAGCCCCGCGGGGCTTTGCCACCTCTCGAGATTTCCAGTCTCAAGTTTAAAGTTTTCAACTTCTGACGAGATGGGTCAAATCGGGAAAATCTTGTTTCTGTGCCAGACAGTTACAACAGAAAGTAATTAAGGCAAAATCTTTTCCTGCAGCAGAGAGTACTGACCATGTGGAGATAGCACCATAATCAGCGCTGCTGCCATCACAAGCCCACAAAACAAATTGGATTTTGAATGAAGCACATGGAACAGTGACCTACGGATAAAACTCCTCTTGACCCCAAAAAGTAATGACATTTTGTCTCCAGTTCTGCTGCTAATTACAAATGCTGGGTTCCGAATGTTCACATTTGGGGAGGATTCGTTCCGTGGTTGTTTAAGGAACCTGACAGCAGCGAAATGCCGTGAGGTTCCCCTCCTTGCCGGGACGGTCCCAGAGCTGTTCTCGGGCAGTTTCTGCCCCGCTCAGACTGAGCGAGCTTGGGCACCAAACACCCAGACTGCGGGGAGACGTTGGACCCGGGCTCCTCTTCCTCCCCTGAACTATCCGGGAGCTTGGGCTTGGTGACTTTGATTCCCCTTGCATCCTCCCATGGTTAATTCTCTCCATCAGCCCTTTCCCAGCTCACAGAGGACGGGCAAACGATCTTCCATCCACCGAGTCCTTGAGCTGGACAAGACCAAAGTGCCGCGTAAGCACTGGGGAGTGACACCGTCCTTCCCCGGGGACCAGCTCACCTCCGCGGGGTGGGACACGCGGAGCACCCGGGCAGGGACCCCAAATTAGATTAAGAACAATTTAAGCAGCCAGAGACCAGGGCAGGAGTGACCTGAGGCATGATTTGCAGTGAATGTCTTTCTCCCTCATAAATAGGAGAGACACAGTGGGATGATTATCCGCCCAGATTTATCTCTGCAGCTCCCTGTGTATCCTTCTGTGCTTAAAAATGTCTCACTGCCCTTTGCATTATTGCATTGCCCTTTACATTCATACCGCATAAACCTCTCAAGTACCGTAAAACTTACAAGGTGTAATATAATGTCTGATTTTCTTTTACACACCATAAACAAAAGTCACTGGGAAAGGAATAGGGAAAGGGAAGCGTTATTTGGCCTGACAGTGATACAGGATGGAAATATATACACGAGTCCACAGGCAGACACTCGCACACACTTACAGTCCCGGGCTGGATTGATTATCTGGCATTGATGGATCGCTTTAATGTATTACACAGATAAGGAAATTGATTATTCAATAAATCACCGTCTGCACTGAGAATCCGGCATTAAAAGAGAAAATATTGTACACCTGCCCTGCCCAGGCAAAGAGGAGCCTCGTACCGAGGGCAACCGTGATGGACCTGCTGCTGCGGGCGCAGGGAGGGGACGGCAGCTCAGGGTCTGCGGGGTCTGGGAGCGGATTCCTGCCCAGGGCTCTGCGGGAAGTGAACCTCCCCCGGGGGCAGCTGCGGAGAGCGGGGGGCTGCGGGGGTCACTGCAGAGGGGAAAGTGCCCCAACAAAGTGTCACTCGGGGCAGGGGGCTTTCTGGCCTGGTTTTGGCAGGTTTGTCTCGTGTTTCTTTCTCGGTAGCGAGTCTGGTTCTGCTTTGTGAAGGGAAGGAGGAGGAACTGGGTGGTGAGAGGCTTTCACAAAACTCAGGCAAGCGTGTCATTGAGATGCCTTATAGCAGTATTAATAAATAACAGCAAAAGCTGGGCTAACAGGCATGCTTCAGAAAGGAAATACCTCATGGCTGGATGCTTGCTCTGGGGGAGAAATGGTCTGTGATAAACTTCCTATAACGCAAATCTGGAGGAAAGAATACAGATATTCCTGCAAGTTAGGACTGTGATATTGCAGAGCTAGAAATCTCCAGGTCACATCCTGGTGCCTTTCAACACAGAAAACAGAGCAGCTGCTCGCAGTCCTGTGCTGGCAGTGGTTGAGAACGGTGCAGGATGGTCCAGGATGGTCCTTGAGGAGCATCCCTGGGGCTGACACTGCCCCGGAGGCTGGTTCTCTGCAAACCCCCTTCCTGCCCAAGCAGCTCTGCTGCCGGCGCTGGGACACAGAGGCAGCGATCAGAGAGGAGCTGGTGCTGTGCTCTGCGAGGGTGGTTTGTCTGTGCTTCTCCAGCACGGAGGATCCAGACCTCTCGCGGTCAGATCCCACCCAGCCGGCAGCAGGGCTGTTCGCTGCCAGAACTCCTGCTGTGTACATAAAAATCCAAATGGTTGTAGAAACTGCTAGGAAACAGTCTTGATCTGCTCTAATTTTTACTAGAAAATATATACCAGCCACCTTTGTGCAGAATATGAGAGATTAATAACTCCCCTCCGGCGAGGCATGAATCAGAGAGGTTCAGACCCAGCAGCACCTGTTCGGTGAAAGAAAACCTTTATTTATAGGGCTGCGAAAACAGCCGTCTTTTTTCCAAACTCCCAGACACCGCAGCGATAGACGCTCACATTATTCTTCACTGATGACTTAAAGGCCAACTTTCCAGCAGGGCAGCTCCCTTTGGCAGCCGCTGTTGCGCATCCGCAGTGCAGCCCCCGCGCTGGACCCGGGGCTGAGCTGGGGGCAGCTCCCAGAGCAATGCCGGCGGCTGTCCTTCCTGCCAAAATCTGTTCTCAGATCCTCTGCTAGGCGTGGGCCAGAGCCATTTGCTTTGCTTTTGACACAGTCAGCCCTGTTTCTAACATCCCCCTGTTCCGCGGCAGCCAGGGTTGATGCCGTCGGCGCGGTACCCAGGGTGGGATCTGAGTGCTTTCAATTCGCTGCAAAACTAACCGACGAGTCTGACACTCCAGTCCCAACAGACAGCCGTAACTCAGGTAAATGTGGGGCTTACACCAGGGTTTATTTGCTGCTCCACCCTGGGAGGTGGGTAGGACGTGACAGCGGGGGAGAGCCGCCCGCGGCTGATGCTGCGTCTCTCACCGTGCACTTCCACGCCTTTAACCGAATTCGGGTTTTGCAGCACCAGCTCTGTTATTTTAAGAACGGCTTATGTTCCTCTTCACCTGGGTGCTGGGGCTCCAAGAGCCGGTCTGTTCACCTCCAATTCGAACGAAGGACATGCTGGAGCCATCAGATGTCATTACCCGCTGATGAGTATCCAGTGGCCTGTGTGAGAGCAGCCGATGGGCTCTTCCCGCTCCTCATGGGGCATCCGGACCCCTTACAGCCCCAGCTGCTGCCGTGGCACTAATGAATGCTCCTCAAGCTTCTGTGTGCAGATGTCAAGGCTGGGAGGCTAATTTAAATCCATCGCTCTCAAAAGCCTTTGTAATGCGCTGAGTGCTGCGGTACCTGGGAATCTGGATGCCCCTTCGTGGGGATCCCCAGGACACAGACACCGCAGGGTTAACAGAGGCAGCCACAAAGAAGAGCTGGTGCTGGAGCAAAGACAAGGGGAGAACTAAGCCTTCCACCTGCTGTAAGAGCTCTTGCTCGTGCTGAGGACCTGCTTGAGTGATAGACGCCAGCACGTTATCCCTGGTTTTACTGTGAACGAACAGCAGCAACGCACGCACCCCACCCCATGCACGCACCCCACCCCATCCGAAGCCACCTCTGCACCAGCCCAGACCGAGACAATCCCTCCTGCAAAGCCGCGCGGTCATCTCCGCAGCGGTCACTGCTGGCGTGTCGGATCCCCCACGGAGACACTGCAAACAGCAACCCCCCAGTCACAGCAACTTCGGTTCTCCTGGCTCCCACACAGCCGGCACGCCTCATTCCTCGTTCCACGTTTATTCCCCTTGGCAGCATCGCCACCGTGCAGTTTCCATCCTCGTGCTCAGCCCTCGGCGCCTCTCCCCCCTCGCCCACAGAGTTCTGGTGCTTTCAACTCGTTATCTGCCGTACCCAGGGACTCCCACCAGCCCGGCTTCCGAGCGTGGAGACGGCGTGGCGTTAAACCTCCAGCCAAAACGAGGGAAAGGAGATTGCACGGCGTAACTGGTGGAGAAACGCAATATATTGGATTACGAGGCTTAATGCTCGCTGCAAACAGAGTGTGCAGAGTCGGGCTTCATTTGATATCGTGTCTCCGTGAGAGGCTCCAGCATCGCAGCTCCTCTGGCAGAGCTACTCCATGCAAATGCTTGGAAATAGTCATGATAGCTGGTGCAGGGAAGCTGGTGGGAGCGGGTGGCCAGAGCAGGCAGCAGGCAGGAATGCAGGCAGCAGG
>VZTO01009376.1:0-33518 GCA_013400615.1 Syrrhaptes paradoxus | reverse complement strand
CTCCATGTGTTTTAAAATGTTAAATCTAGTCCCAACCAAGTTCAGTACAGTAACATTTTTGGTCAGAGATGTCTAACTGCGGCCACTGTTTTTGAAGTTGAGTCTTAAAAAAAAAAAAAGACATTGTGTTTTATACAAAAAGTTTGTCCCTTCTACAATCACAGCACACAATGTGCAACTCACTGGATTTTTTTGAGAATCTTTTCTTAAAAACCTGCAAACCCTAAAAATATGGACTGAAGTGCCCTATAGGAAAAAAACCCCAATGTCCTACAAGATTTTGCTCAAATAACGAAACAGAATTTTCAAAGCTCTCCTCCTATTCCCTGAGTGCCTCTTAGAGACCACTACTAAAACTTAATTTCCAACTATTCTTTGCAACTCAGAATTATATCAGAAACAAATAAAACCCTTCCAGAGAAATCCAGGAGCCTGAGAAGACAATTTTTCTTCACACCAACAATGCAATTTGCTCTCTGTTACAATGACCCCCGTGACCAGCATTAAAGAGAACACTTAGGTCCCCTGGCTTAACACAGGCTTTCATTTCATTGCACTCTGCAGGAAGAAGGTAAGCTGCCTTCCAGGAAGTCTGTGTCAATAGTGAAGACTGAGAGCACAACTGAGCAGCTGTGAACAGGTAAGCAGTAGGATTATGGGGCAGTCATGAGGAAAGGTGAGCTGTAACTCAGTGCCTGAAAACAGCAAGATGGAAAAAAAACACCAAACCAAACCACAAAACAGGGGCAAGAAAGATTTCACCAGCAGTTTTCCCCCATAACACAAGAACAAAAAGCAGACTAGGGTTTTCTTTGCATCTTTGCACGCATAAAGTTGACTTTTAATATCTGGATCGCAGAGAGCTACATCTATACAGGAAAGGCTATTTGTCACAAAGTCTCCAAAAAGAAGGGAGGGATTTAGTGTTTGCATTTTGGGGTTGGGGCTGCCAAGATTGTTTTCACCCTATCCTGTGCTCTCAGTTTTCTTTAGCCTAAAGGTATACTCCAGCCTTTCAACAGTAGCCTGGAGCAATCCTGAGCCATCCATCTCTGTAGTGCCCTCCAAAGAGGTCTCTGCTTTGGAAGCTTCACAGATTTCCCTGGGGGGGTGGGCAGGTGGGTAAGAGAGAGCTTCAGGGCAATGCCAACTCCTGAACACTGTGGGAGACAGAAGTTGTCAAGCGTCCCTCTCAAGCAGAGCTGTCAAATCCTGTCTGTATTTATACCTCTAAACCCATTCATACCCACGTCCAAACCAACCTGCTAGACTGCCTCCCAACATGCAGTTTCACACGTCAGGTTTCCAGGAGGTGCTCAGACATTATGAAGAAAAGCAGCAAACACCCTTGTACAAAAATGAACTGCACGCTTGCATCCCATTTAATACTGTCATTTCCCTTTGTTGGGGCTGTTGCAAAGCCCCATGCAGTAAATTACAAGCCAACTCCAAAGCAAAGCACCTAGTAAAAATTTAATATAATAAAACAAATTGAAAACAACAATGTTATTTTAACCATTCACAATTAAAGTGGAAAAATTATAAGGCAGCCATTCATGGAATGATTTTGTTTACAAATGGTTTGGAAAAAGAGACATTAAAATTACAGTTCCATACATGGAGTCAGGTAAACAGCAATGATCACACAATGTTTTTCCCTGGATAGCCAAGGCTGCTAAGAGATGTAATAAAAAGACAACAAGAAGAAGAAAAAAATCTTCAAGAAGTTTGAAGTGAACAGGAATCTGAAATTCAACATTAAACTTTCCCACCATACCACAACCACTCGCCCTCTTCCAGTACACTTCCCTCCTCTTTTTCCCAAGTCCCAGCACAGAATGGGAAGGGAGCAGCAGCATTTATCCCACAGCCTCTCTCTTATTCTGCACAGACCTGATACCACATGGACACATCTGCTACTGTCAAAAACTCCTTGAAGGCTCTGAACTAGTTTCTGAATAAACATAGCAGTTTTCCTGGATCTCTTGGATAACATCAGCCTTTTACATGATCCACCTGGAAATGGTCCTTTGAAGTCAACAGTGGGTTTCTGTGTTTTAACACCTGGCCATCCAACATGCCACAACTGTCAAAAATCCCTGTCTTGGGGTGACAGCTCTGCCCTCCTCACTTAAGTTAGCATCAGTGCAGCCTCTGCATTTGTCATCAGGTGTTGAAAAAGAAGTATTTCCCTTCTTTACATAAGGAACAATAAAAGAATTAGAACAGTAGGGAAAGTATCTGAACACCCAGGATCAATGGAAACAGTTTAAGTCCCATTTCTAACACCAATGAAGAAATCATTAACTGAAAAAACAGCTAATGAGATTATAGATTTCCTAGAGGGATTTATAGAAGGAAAGGGGGATGTGCCTAGCACTGGGTTAAAGCATTACCTGCTAGACCTGCTGCCACCTACCTCACAGGAGAAAATACAGGCAGAGATGGCTGGTACAGAGAAACAGGAATTTGTTTGCACCAAAGTCCCCTGAGGAGTAGAAAATTATACCAGATGGCCCCAACTACACAGAGTGCTTGGATTTACTGCGACAGATGGGCAGATAGGTAAAAAAAAGGGGCTATGAGAAAATGTACCATTTTATTTAACTCATTAACATACTCTGCTTCAATAAAATAATCCTCCATGTGGAACTAACAATTTGGAAAGGTTTGTTAAAGTTTTATATTTTCCTTACCACATAATAAGTTTCTTTAGTCACTGCAGTTTCAGCTACAGAATTGAAAATAATATTTCAACACAGAGGTAACAGAGACAGACAGAAGAAAATGCTGTTGCTACTTCTAAATGAGTAGGGGAAAGAAAACAAACCACATCACAGAAGTCTTCTATCGCTTAACCAAGTGTCAAAATGAAGAGTATTATGTTACCAGAATTTTTGTGCAATTTAAGTTGCCAATGTTTTCATTTAAAAATCTCTCACCTGCTGCTGTGACTTGGCCTCTACAGTTTATGAATCATTAAACTGAGTATTACCATTACCATTATTACCCAGAAACCGGAAACATGATCTGAGGGACAGAGAAAAGAAAGATGACAAGACCTCTCAGCAGTGGCTCCTCTCAAGATTAACACACCAGAGGTTATGTCAGCAGTGAAAAGGCTGCCTGTCACCAACACACACTCATCCATATACAAAGGTACTATCCACATGCTCCAACACTGGAACAAAAGGTGTGAAATGGGACCTTACCTACCTCCCTCCCTAAACTGTTGCAACTGTTATACACAGAATGAGGCTGAAATGGATGCCAGTCAGGATGCCAGCTTAACTAGGAAGGTGGGGTGCACATGCAAGTGACAGATGATAGTTTAAATAAAAAAACCCTACTGTTTTACAAAATGTAAGCATCTGATGCTGCACTAAGCCATCTCCTGCTACTGCTGCAGATCTTGCAAACTCTCCAGCTTTTGGAAACAGTTATGTGGGAAGATTAAATACTGAGACTGTCAAGGAAGAAGGCAATTAGAAGAAAATCAGAAGAACACTGGGAGCTCTGGTGTAAACATCCCTGTGTATCATTTGGATGTGCTGGTAACATGTATCACTGAACTTTTAAAACAAGTAACTTACTAGTGGCATATGCCTGTTGTAAAAAATAAAAAGGTTTAAGAATGTGCAGGAGAGGATCTCATCCATGTCACTAATTTTGCAGTGGCTTTTCAGAGCAGAATTAACTTTGAAGGTCTAATGTCAAAAATGCTTGTTTAGGCCCAATACACTAGTGCTGTCTCAAAATACTGTCCTGTGGGAAAAGATGATTTCTAATGCTTTTGCATTGTTTGCATTGATACAGTAACACACATAAACGAACAAGCACTCCTGGGGATCAATAATGGGTTCAATCCTGGGATACATCTGTATTGTTACAAAGCCAAGACACAGCAATCACTAGTCCAAGAGCCAGGCCCAGGTCATACCCACTAGCGAACTAACAGACAAACAGGACAATGACAGAAATGTAAAGAAGTCAAGAGGCACAATGGCTCATGTAGTATAAGTAACAAATGACATGAAACACAGACACACTCAAACAGAAACAAGAAGCACTTCAGTTAAGAAGATATTTCAAGCTTTGAAAATCCATTTCAAACAAACAAAAAAAGATATTTGGCAATGTCATCTTTAAAAAGTGCAGACAAGAGTATAGGTTAAAAAGGGTACAGCATTAAAAAGTTCTCCCCTAAACAAAGATTTTTATGTTGAATCTATGCACATCAAGCGGTCCTGACTTTTCAATGCACTACAGTTATTAGAGTATAATATATTTTGTGTAGGAGAAATGGTGCCTGACAAGAAAGGGTTGTGCCTTGGAAAGGGAGGAATCTTTTATCACTCTTCTGCAGTGACAGGCATCAGCACTTGGCAGGAAATCCTCCAGTAGATTCACCAAAACTAATGTTTATCAGTAAGAGGCAAATGCACAATTCCCAAAGGGAAAGCAAAATGCCAACAGGTCCCCTGGGAACCCACCAGTTTGGTTTTCTGTTTGTTGGGTGATTTTTTTTTTTTTGTTTGGAACTGCTTTAGAAACACTTTGTAGTCTATCTGCAGCATAAATATTTAACTAAACATCTGATTTGTTAGCCTTAATACCTTTTATTTAATGAAAAAACCCACATACCCCAACTGATTTCAGCAGTTCACTTTTGAAAATGAGCTAGTAAAGTCCTCTGGTCCCTCAGCAGCTGTCTACATCAGATTTCTACTCCTCAGGGCCCAGAACAGCTCTGTTTCAAAGGACACTACAGATATCTCTCTCAATAGTAGCAGTAATCAGTCCCCAATATCTAATTCCTGCTAACATTTTTGGTTCCTATGCTTTACTGACTTGGCAGAAGACCATCTCCCAAGAAATACTGCCTTTAAAAAATTTATTAACAATTGCATTAACAATCAAAACAATATTCTCCTTGCTATCCTTTGTCTTAAATAATGGAATACACTGCAAAATTTGTTCGCATTTTCTTAACCAGCTGATTTCCTACTCTAATCCTACACGTTGTCTACATCATTTCTTTTCTATCAGTGACACTTCTGTGACAATAGCAGCGTTGTCCAAAATTCCGAGTGTAGCCCATTTTTGCAATACAATTAGTGGCAAACATTACAAGGACCAGATGCGTTGTCAGGACAACATAGAACCGATGGGTGAGAGCCCCTTTCTTCATTAGTAAGACTTCAACCTCTCACAAGGCAGCCATCCTTTGTTTTTGTGCTCAGCTGTAAAAGCTGAATTGTAGGATACTTTGGTGATTGCAATTTCATGATGAGTCGCTATATTCTTCCCTGCTCACCTTTCTTAAACTCCAAATTCCGTCTTCCCTGAGAATAGGGACAGAAGTAACAATTAAAATAGCAAATGTCTTCAGAAAAGAAAGTTACATAGAATTTATGTCCGGCTGCCAAAGTACATCTTGCTACACTGAAAACTTTCCCAGTATTCCTCATTTTGCAATCAATGTTCCCTCTGAACTCCATAAAGTGGATGGGATGGATGATGGGTAAGAGACAATGATAAAGAGAGCAGCCAACATTTACTGCTCATGTCAGATTGAGGAGGAAAACGGTGGAATTCGAGAGTTTAGTGATGGTGTCCAATGGACAAAACTAGAGGAATAAGGCATCCTAATACTAGGGCTGCCACCTCCAGACGACTGAGTCCTTTTCCTCCAGCTGATTCAGGTTTGTGGCTATGAGCAATTCCTCCTACTTCTGGGAGGACATGAACTGTGGCAACGTAAAGAAAAGTTCCAGCGGAAAACAGCATAGCAACTCCGGTGGCATTGACTTCTGAAAGGGCTTCTTTGCTGCTCTGAAATGAAAAAGAGAGAAAAATAGAAGAGGATAAGCAGAAGTTCTTCAGTCAATAATAAAAAATTTCTGTAATCATCCAGACACAGGAGGATTTCTATCAACACTTGTTCTCTCACAACATCAACAGTTTAATGTGTCGTTTTGTGTCTTACGCCTTACGTGTAGCACCTGGAATTCTCAACTTGATATTGGGGGCAGAAAGACACTTTTCATCCTAGCTAGTTCACTTCAGCCTTCTAGGAACTCTTACAGAAGAAAAAAGTCAGAGTCTGTGCAGAAGCATCTTGTTTGACCACCTCAGTATCATACAAAATGTCAAAATGACAAAATGTGCTTTGAAAACAAATAAAATTGATACTGCAAAGCCACAAATTTTAGGAAGGACACTCAAGGCTGACTTTTTTTCCCCCCCTTTTTCTAAACAAAGTTCAAATAAGACAGCCTTTAGACATCTGGTCCCTTGCTGGTCAGAGCAAGATTTGCTAGACTTAAGTCCCAAATTGATCACTCTTCCAATATTTCATTTGTATGTACAAATAAACACACAAAACTTTTCCAGAATTTCCATGCAAACTTCATAAAGAAATGCATCTTCTGGATCAAAACTGAGCACCTCTTCACATTCATACTAGGATTAAGATCATGCTACACATCACTAAATATAATGAAATGCAAACCCACTCATATTACTTGCAAAATGCTTTTTGAACAATTTGCAACTCAAGTGCAATGTTAGTTCTCTGGTATACTCTCAGGTTATGTTTCCAAAGAGTAGAGATACATCTTCTGCTCTGGAACTACACAACCACTGTGACAGCCCTTATGCCTTATCAGTTCTGTTCTTTCTGAAGTGCAAAATGCAAAACCAACTTTAGTGAGCCTACATCAAAAGAATGCTCAAACAGCATTCTCATTTCTATTTACAAACCCAACCCTTTACTACAATATCCAATATAACTCCTTTCGGGCAAGTAAAGGGATTAGCCCAGATGATTTACTTAATCTTTCCTGTCTTGAGTTTCATGAGAATGTGCTAGATTCTTTACGACACAATACCACGGCATGTAACAAGCTTGGCCACAGCAGTTAGAAATACAGGAGTGTCATAGGAAATGCTCTGAGAAGCAGAAACATTTAATTTGGAGATGATAAACTCATGTGCAGTGGTCCATTTCACAGGCCATTTGCTGTGTAGAGCCAAGATAAGACTATGCTTTAAGGAGTATGAGGCAAAAAGGCTTCACTAGCTGAGGGTTCAACTTCTGACGCAACACGAAAAAGACTTGAAACATATAGGACCAGTTCTGGGATGGTGGAGCAAACTAGCAAAGATTATTTTCTGTCTGCATATTAGTGTAAGAATGCATACAGCAACACTGACAATTACTCAGTTATATAGTCATCAGATAAAATCTGGTATATGAATAAATGTTCTCAGCAGGGAGCAGCAGAAAGGAGAAAAGACAGAAATAAGCCTTCTGAAAAAAAAAAAAAGCTATACAAAACGCTACAGAGGAGTTATATCACTGGTTCTGATGGAAAGCACGGGTTATTTTTTGTTCCACACATTAATATTGCTACCTTTCTATCCACTTTTTAAAATCTCCATTCTGCTGAATTTTTCAAACAGTTTGGAATTACGTTCTATGAAACTCCTTTTCCCAGACACAACCACTAAGCTACATATTGGACAGAACAGAATCACAGACCTACCTTGCTTAGCCCTAAGTATGTCACCATCGACATAACAGGTGCTGCTAACGCAAAGACCAGCAAGTGTTTTCTGATTCGATTCCGTTCCAGCCCAGCGTGCATCAGGAAGGAAACCAGGCCAAAGGCAGCCGGTGCCTGTAAAAACCCAATATTCACTGGTAATACAATACCCTGTAGAATCCCCTGAAATTGAGATAAAGCTGAAATACAACTTACTACATTGAAATGCACTGAATTGGAAGAAATTCAAGAAAAGCACTAGTACGTTGCAGTTAACCCAAATCAATAGAATTCTGCAGACAGCCCTACATAAATAACAGTAGCTAATGGAAACCCATGTTCTGGCTATCAGAGTACACATATTTGTGTAGTCATTACAAATATTGAAATGCTCATTCTGACTTGAGTCATTGCTACAATCTCTCGTTCTCCATTAAGTTATGTAATTCCTTTTTTTGTCCTGATACTACTATGCATCCTTAGATGGACAGTTTCTTTATCTACAACATAAAAATTCTACTGTTAACATGGAGGGGGAAAAAAATTCCCAAAGAAAGATAACTGTCAGCCTCCACACAAACAAAGACTTAAGAGCTCTTCTGCTTAGTTCATAATTCAGTTTAATTTCTGTTTCCAGAACAAGTATTTCCTTCCTCTCCTTTTTCCTGGTATCAGTTTCTTATCCACAAGGCATAGCTGTCCTACTACTCATGGAATTTACTATGGTTTTGCTCGCATAAAGACAATAGCAGTCCACCTGACATTTTTGCGATAAGACAAACTAAAATATATTGAGCATTTTTTATACATAGAATCTTTTTTTTAAAACTTAGAAGAAAGCAACCATGAGTGAAAGAATAAAGACAAAAGCATCAATCAGAATCAGAAAACTAGAAAAATAAGACACCAGAGAATAAATTATATTTCAATATCAGATATTTCTTGACAATATTTCATAGGAGAAATTTTCCTCTTCTAACATTGTACCATTTCAGAAGTCTGTTAATTTGAACATTAAGAATAATAAAAAGCAATTTTCACTTGGCAACAGCCATAAACTAAGTTAGCTTCACAGTAAGATGTGGCATTGATGTCGCCACCTTTGAAAGGGGCTATGTAAACCACAATTTATTGCATGAACAGTGAAGAAAAATGCTAAATCTAGATTTCCTAATGTTTTTAATATGCAATTATGCAAGATTTTGATGACTATATGACTAATTACTGCAATATACACGTGGGCTACCGTAAGTCAAATACACATCTCTTACAGCAGTCAGAATCTTGGAGGGTTTTGTTTTTAAAAATAAGCACAATACCACACTAGCTTCAGAAAAAGTCACTGTGAAGTTGCCACATTTCTTCATGAGCTATTCTTCTCTCCCTGATTTTGGGAGACTTTTCCCAACACATCGCAACCATGGGAGGTACTAGGCAATCAGAATTCTCTCTCATTTGTACCCCATCCAACATTTGCTATTCTGTCATGCATCACACCAGTGCTTTTTGGTCCTTGTGTTGTACTACTAACCTGTTCAGTTCAATGGCATTACACATTTCTAGATTACATCACTAAGGAAACTTAAGATCTTTAGTAATTTCTGTATGCTTTAAGTCTTTTAAAGAACAAAAGGTTTTTTAGGATGATTACTTACCTTGTGCAACATAATCGCAACAAACACTATCAACTGGACGCTAGTCTGAGAAGTAGAAGCTGCTGCACCCAATGCAACACCATCAGCTGAAACAGAAGTGCAAATTCATGGGTTATTCCTCCACATCAGTTTCAGCTTTCCCACCCCCTCAATGGCTGACAGCAAAAAACATGTTGATTTGAGTCCTGTTACTCAAAATGCCATTAACAATACCAACCCAAGATATGATTCACTCCCTTTTGTTTCTTAAGCCACAAGGATTTCAAGATTTCAGGCAACCCTCAACAGAAGCTGTCTCTTATTTCCCAAGACCATAGAAACCATACTGAGAATCTATTCAGTATTGACACATTCTGACAAACTCTAACCAGGTAACAAGTTGAGTTATTTTAGTCTTCTGTAGCAGAAGCAGCTTCTGGTCTAAATTTAAAAACCTGCTTTAGATTCTAAGCACTAAAATAATTTTAATTACTTTCCCTTTATTTAAATTTTAAAATGTAAATACTACTGTAAATGCTATTTCTTTACCATTTACCATAAATATATCGATTAAGTGAAATAGGAACTGGATATTATATTCATCCTTAACATACAGACATTTTGTTTAATGAAGAAATATCTTTTTGATCAACATCTTGTGACTTAAGAGACAATAACTTTCAGCAGGAAAGATTTAAAAGCATCATATTTATACTACACACATGTAATGAAGAATTACAACATAAACATGGGTTGACTGCAACACATGCATAACTTTTTCAGTCCTTGCAAGTCAGCCCAAATGTGTTCCATTCAAATCTTTACACTCCACACTATAATGTCCTTTTTTTCCCCACAAGATATTATTTTTAAACTTTTCTTTTTAAAAACACATGTCAACTGACAAGCAAACCCAACAGTGTTTCATACTACTTATAAAATGTGTTAGTGTGTGTTGAAATTCAGCAGCTAAAGCAGACAGCAAATGAACTGAAGAGGAAGAGAGTGAGCATCACACAACTTTTCAGATGGGAAAAACAAAGGAGTGAAAATACTGTACCAAATAAAACTCCATGGAACATTCTGAGCACTGGAGTATGTTTCGCCAGTACATTTTGAGGAAGATCCTTGGTTCTGGCCCACCCTGTTTTTTTTTTTTTTTTTTATAAAATTTTACCTTCAAAACAAACCCGTTNTTTTTTTTTTTTAAATAAAAAGCTACCTTCAAAACAAACCCGAGTGTTTCTATCAGATCTAAAGATGAGCCACACAGCAAAAGAAGTCCTTGTCAAGTGCTAACAATAGGTCCCACATTACCTGCAGCATGGACTACTAGTCCCAGCGTTGTGGTGATTTTGGAGTTGCCTGATCTTGCAGCTTCCGGATCTGAAACAGTCACAAGGGAAGTTACAATAAAGAGGACAAAATACATAAATTATGCTGGAAGAAAAATTTTAAGTATCAATGCACACGTGTCTACCAACTGCTTAGGCAGTTATATTCAAAATTATCAGGTTTTGTATTTCTGCATCAGTTTTACTGTAAAATAGTCTGATACCTAACACCTTCAAATCACCTGAAGTTCTGCCAACAAAAAGTGACAGAATCATGGACAATTCTTTGCAATTTACAGAATCATTGATCTAGGCAGAAGCAGTTGTTTTTCTTAACCTCCTGAAACCAAATGTTGAAGTTCTGTGCTAGCAAGGGGAACACAAGCTAGTTTTGCATTCCCAGAATCCAGAGGTGTTCCAAGAGTCAGGATGATTTTTCCCCACATAGCCCCATGCTGGCTTTTTCCTTCAGATGACAGTCTGGGGCAGTCTCTGCTGCACTGATTTTCTGTCAATTCCTAGTAAGCAATAAATTCTACTTGTCATGACAGCACTTGCAAAGGTTTCCCTCCAACATTATACACCACAAAGGAGAAATTCAGCCAGTGCTGCTTGAGAACCAGTGTTTTGACTGCAATTGTTTGACAACACTACTCTGAAGACATTTGCAGGTGAGCTTATTATACAGCACAACCAGGCAATATCCACCACTATGCAATCAGCAGTGGAACTGTTATAAAGAATCACTGCAATGAACAGGGCAGATAAGTCTTACACGAGTATAGAAACATCTTATTATTCAACTGTTTAATTCCAAACATTTGCACTGCTGTTATTTAATTATACTAGTGGTCCATAAGCTGGCTGCAAGCACACGTACACAGCTACTTTAATAAGCCTGCACTGCCGCCAAAACAGAAAGTCCAGTCCTGTTTCCTTCTTCCTGCTTGTCCCCCCACCCTCTAGTCTCTCTCGTTGTGCCCACGTCCCAATGTAGTTGCCCAGCGAGTCAGACCAAGGAAGTGAGCTGGCTAAAAACTAATGTATTGTCTTTGGTCAGATCGATCTAGTGAATCAAGGGGAGCCTATCTGAGCAATTAATTGCTTAAGCTGCATTTGGATGACTGCGATGCTATACTCACGTCAAATAGGAGGAGATATTCACAAAGAACATTTCCTTTAAATTTGTTTTGGATTGACCAGAACTAAACACACTCAAAGAGAGTGTTCACATTTGATTTCATACCTCCATTCTGGCCTACAAAATTTTTCTAGTTTAGACAAAGTAAAATTGAGCCACTTGGGAGATAACAAAACTAACAGATATTGGTTCAAATGAGAAAAATTTTTCTTTGGTAGCTTTAAAAAACATTACAACACTACTGTACTTCAGGTGACAGAGGTACAGACTAGATAAAACTTTACTTAATATCCTCTTTTATAGTGTGTATCTGTAACACAAATCATAGTCAGTTCTCTCCTGGTATTTGCTCTGATTAGAGACACAGGAAAGAGTCATAACCTGTACAACCAAGGATTCTCCTTGCAGTAGCTCACCTACATCCCCTTGTCATCCTCACTGCCACTGCTTCCTTTGAAAAGCTCTGAAAAAATCAGCTGTCCATGGCCATGGCTCCATTTACGCTTGTCCAGGAGCACAAAGGTGAGACAGTACCTGCTCTGGCCTCCGATCTGTCCCACCACGCTAGCCCTACACAAGCGTTTGCGCAGCTGCACTGTGAACTGCCAAGGATCCAAGCAAAACATATCCCCCCCTCTTTTGTGTGTTTTACTTTTCCTTCAAGATCAATTCCTTAATTTTTGAGGGCCAAATTCTACCATCAGAGGAGATTACGTGGGAGAATACGAGCAGCTAAAGGCAATAAAATATCTTTTCAGATGACAAAACACCTTTGGTGCATTTCAAGCTACAGTCTCAGCATGAAGCCACAGGCAGGAAACAAAGGCAACTGTAGGCATTTTGAGAGTCTTGCAATGAAGTTAAGAAATCTTTGGACTGAGAAGGAAGTATTTTAAAGTAAGTGAGGCTCCAGGCTAGTGTTAGAGTGCAGCTGTGCAGTTATAGTAAAGGACCAAGGCTTATATCTATTAATTTCTTCAGTCTTAACTTTTTGTTCTTCACAAACTTTACCGGTATGTGTGCCAAATAAATAGGAAAAGCAAGCAAAGATAAGATTAACCTGAAGGTTTTCTGAAAGCTGAAGAAATCCCTTATGGGCAATACTGTAGAACAGACAATAACTCAACTGTCAAGTCACCTTCCACTCTCACACCATACACGCTTGTAAGAGTTATTTCAAGTTAGCAAAGCAAGCTCCCAAATTATGCCGAATTCCAGGATAGATTTCCAGCAAAAACATTTCACACAGACCTTGCTTTATGTTTGTAAAGCAACTACTGAAACTCTGGACATGACTGGTCAAATTAAATCCCAATAGCATTCAAAAAAATTGCAACTTAAATTAAAACAAATTATCAAGTAATTGAAGTGAATCTCTACTTACCATCTGTAGAGTGCACATGAGAGCTGCCTATCTGATCCACCAACAGCATGAAGACAAAGCCAAGGACAAGGGACACACCAATGTAGGCATGCAACCTGGAATGGTCATGGCCATACTCATGTACAGCCGGGATTTCCGCCACCTTCTCAGACTCAACCACATGCTGCATCTCGCTCACTGGGTGATGCTTCCCTGTGGCAGGCAAGCAAACAGATTAGGAGAGAGGTACTAAACATGGCACGGTCACTCTTCTCTGCCGAAAGTGCTCCTCATGCTTTCTTGGACAATACAACAAAGTCCTCATTTAAGGTCAGTCTTAGACCATTTACTTAAGGAAGCACAGATTTGTCTGGTTGGCCTCTCCCCATACATCTTCAACACTGAAAAACACAGAAAGCATTAACACTTGATAAGGCAGGCTACTCTGTTTAAATGCTGCATTTTAAAAACAAATCCCTGGAAAGGTGATGGAACAACTTATTCTTGATGCTCTCTCTAGGCATATCAGGGATAAGAAGGTCATTAGGGACAGTCAACATGGCTTCACCAAGGGGAAGTCATGCTTGACCAACCTGATAGCCTTTTATGAGGACATTTCCAGGTGGATAGATGGTGGCAAAGCAGTAGATGTGGTCTATCTTGATTTCAGAAAAGCATTTGACACCGTCTCCCACAGTATCCTTGCGGCTAAACTGAGGAAGTGCGATCTGGATGATCGGGTGGTGAGATGGATTGTGAACTGGCTGGAGAAAAGAAGCCAGAGAGTTGTAGTGAATGGGATGGAGTCTAGTTGGAGGCCTGTATCTAGTGGAGTCCCCCAGGGTTCGGTATTGGGACCTGTGCTGTTCAATATATTCATCAACGACTTGGATGAGGGAGTAGAGTGCATCCTCAGCAAGTTTGCTGATGATACGAAACTGGGAGGAGTGGCTGACACGCCAGAAGGCTGTGCTTCCATCCAGCGAGACCTAGACAGGCTGGAGATTTGGGCGGGGAAAAATTTAATGCAATTTAACAAGAGCAAGTGTAGAGTCTTGCATCTGGGCAAGAACAACACCAGGTTCCAGTATAAGTTGGGTACTGACCTGTTGGAGAGTAGTGTAGGGGAGAGGGACCTGGGGGTCCTGGTGGACAGCAGGATGACCATGAGCCAGCACTGTGCCCTCGTGGCCAAGAAGGCCAATGGCATCCTGGGGTGTATCAGAAGGGGGGTGGTCAGTAGGTCAAGAGAGGTTCTCCTCCCCCTCTACTCTGCCCTGGTGAGACCGCATCTGGAATATTGTGTCCAGTTCTGGGCCCCTCAGTTCAAGAAGGACAGGGAACTGCTGGAGAGAGTCCAGCGCAGAGCCACAAAGATGATGAAGGGAATGGAGCATCTCCCTTATGAGGAAAGGCTGAGGGAGCTGGGTCTCTTTAGCTTGGAAAAGAGGAGACTGAGGGGTGACCTAATTAATGTTTATAAATATGTGAAGGGTGAGTGTCAGGAGGATGGAGCCAGGCTCTTCTCTGTGACATCCAGTGATAGGACAAGGGGCAATGGGTTCAAGCTGGAACATAGGAGGTTCCACTTGAATATGAGAAAAAACTTCTTTACAGTGAGGGTGACAGAGCACTGGAACAGACTGCCCAGAGAGGTTGTGGAGTCTCCTTCTCTGGAGACATTCAAAGCCCGCCTGGATGCGTTCCTGTGCGATCTGATCTAGGTGTTCCTGCTCCGGCAGGGGGATTGGACTAGATGATCCTTCGAGGTCCCTTCCAATCCCTAACATTCTGTGATTCTGTAAGAGGACTAACAGAACTAGTGTACAGCACTTAAAAGAAACTAGGATATTAATTGGATTGTTTCATTGGTCTAACAATAAGCAATGTTTTTTCAGTATGAGAATAGACAAGGCTTTTGGAGGAGTCATGCTTTCAGCTGGAAAGCTTTTTCCCCTCAGAAGAGCTGATTTTTTCTGCTTGAATCAAGGTAAGGATGTTCATGTCTGAACTGACTATAATAATTACAATTCAACACAGAATCTCTCCTGTTTCAAGCTTGCATTTTTAAAGTTCACTCTAGATAATTTTTTTTTAAGTGAGTGTCAGTGCAACTCTCATGCACCTAGCTTTATTAAAAAAATAAAATAACAGCAACAAAAAGTGGAGCATAGCATACATTAGGGCTTTCCCAACATCTGTGGCTTAAGCGACAAAAGCAAAACTTTTGTCATTTTGAGGAGGTTTTTTGGTTGACAGTTACTCTTCAGAAGTTCTAGACATTAACAGCAAAAACTTTACTTACTCTAGCAAGCCACCTCTTGCTGGAGCATTCATACATCTTCTTGGATGAGACACAATTGTACATCCTACTGTACAAAATGTTGGCATAATGCCGTTACTACAGACAAAGCACATCAGAATAGGCTTAGCAGCCCTTGAAAGATTTCACAAACATATCTATGCTGAACAAGATTGATCAATAAAATTTTAGACTGCACAACACTCTTGCCATCTATACTAAAAATTAACTTTGCTTCAGATCATTTCAAGCCATAAAACATAGTGGGCAACTCAGGGAAATCTTTCTGACAGCGGTTTCACCAGCTAAAACAAAGGACTGAAGTTGCCAAAATAATTTTATTTGCTGGTGATACTCACGTCAAGATTTCACTACACACACATGCATACCTAGGTTTATGACCAAATAACCTGAATCATGATAAATCATGATACGCCATTTGCTCTCACTGCAGCCTACAAGGTCAAAAGTCAGAAGTTACTGTGGGAAAAATACAGAAGTAATAGTAAATTATTTTTACATCAATGACAAACACCTGTTTTCATAACAAGCAATCAATCTCTGAGTTAAATCACACTTGGAACTGGGAAAACACAGACCCTTCTCTCTCTCTTTTTTTCCCCCTCCCCATTACAGGAATAAACCTCAATGTTTCCTTAGGCACCTTTCCAGGTTTAATTATGTAAATGGGTGAAGGTGCAATAAAGATAAACTGAAAACTGTTTTCTCAGAATCTTAACTTTGAATATCCTACTTTTGTCAGAAAAAATATTAGAAATATTTTAGAGATTCAACTATAAAGTATCCATGAATTTTGCATTTTGTCTCTCCGCAATACAAAAAAAAAAAATCTCTGCAGACAGACTAGCTTTAGTCATGACATAGTGAATTAAGAATTGAGTCTGAATTCATTCATGGGATAATTTTTTTTTTCCTAGGTAACTACTTCTGATATTACTACTGCATTAAAGGGAAGTGCCTTTCTTCTCCACATACTAAACTAAGTTGTATAGCATATAGCTCTGAACAGCAGGCCACAGGTTTCATGCACGAACAGCATACCACATTTTGGGGAAAAAAAAATTAAAAACCGCAAACATTCACAGCAATTGTATTTACTGCTAACCATATCATTGCAAGAAAAATTTAGTCCACTTAGAATTAAAATTGAATGGAGAGCAAACCCACAACTACAGCTCATGAGAGACATCCTACATTAGAGTGCACAAATTACAGTACGGCACAAAAGCATAATCAGAGATCCTTTCACTTCTTAATAAAGGATGATTTTATATATTATCTTCTGCTTACTTTAAATCTAACCAGAACAATATAAATTTAGTGGAAAATAAAACACAATAAATTAAAGCATATTACTAAAAAGAAATCTAAACCAAGAAAAATATGATAGTACAAGAAAAGCAGAGTATTACAATTATCTCTCAATCCCAGATTAACATTTGCACAGTTCTCTGTAGCTTCAGCTTTATAGCCCTTTCTCCTGTGACCACTAAGCTGTTGCTGTTTATTTTCAGACAAATTTCTAATTCTGAGCATACTGGAAAAATCTCATACATACAACAGAAATGCAATAGCACAAGACTCCAAGCCAAAGCAAGATTTCAAGTGCACTCCAAATAGAGATAATGAGCTCTGACTATTTAAAATAATGGCATAACCTCAAATCGAGGTTTACTAAGACTTCTGGGTATAAGATGTGCCCCCACACTCACGTTCCTACAAGACACAATCACGGTCAGCTTTGAGCTATTTGTTTGAGGCTACAAGGTTTTGAAGACCGTCGACAGCAGACTAGAACTGGATGCTTGAACTTGGAACACTGCAGATATCAATGTGTAATGGACAACACCACTCAAGAAAGAAATGCCTCCTACTCTGTGAATTAGCCCTTTATAACCTGATTTTTAGATAAGTATATTACGGTAAGTCAATTCCAAGATGCTCTTCAGCTTCAAAGGAGGAAATTCTTATGAGTGCAACTACGTATGGATCAATAAAACACTTCCTGTGACTGTTGTAAGGAGAACTAATTTAAACTACAAAAAGCAACAGCAAATAGTCCACAACTTCATTCTCTGCCAAAAGCATCCTTACACCTCCTCAGAAGTTCCAGTGAAAGTTAAGCTTTAGCTCTCCCCAGAAAAAGGAACACTACACATGATCCAGCATAAAAGGCTGTGGTTCCAAGTACCTGGACCCACAAATGACTAAATCACTCAGCAAGAGTCATCTGATCCAAACCCTGATCACATTTCCTTGTCAAATCACCATAAACATACAGTACCATGCCTATGGCAGTTTTCTGACTCTGTGCCAGCTTTGTGTCACACTGCTGTGAAACCCTCCTGCCAATCTCATGTTAAAAGCCCTAGAAACAAGACCCAGTGTATCATAACACCATGACCTAAGTTATCTTGAACAACACCATCTACAGACATACAGACACGGATTTGGTTCTTACCCTCCAAAATGTCTTCATAAAGTGCATGTACTCCTTCTGGCACAATGACAGCCAAGGCAGTTCCACACAGCAGCCCAGCACCCAGGACAGTCACCAACTTTAATCTCTCCTGCAAGCAAGTACAAAACAAACATCCTCTGTAAAAATGAAAACGCTCTCTTTACTTTCCCTTGTGAACACAGGTTGGGGCAGAGGGAAGGAAGGGGGAGGGTGGAAAGAGTGATCCACGAAACCTCTCTTGGTGATTTTTATGAATAAAGAGCTCCAGTTGCACAGCCCTGTATTTCTAACTATTAACTTTCTAAAAAAATGAACATATCCAGTGTCTGATGCAATCAGCTGAAGTAGGAAATGAAAGCTGAAGATGACCCATTTGACCATTAACATCAGACAAGAAATGAAACGTAGCATTCTTGAAAATACCACAAATTGCTGTATTTGGCACTGATGATTACTGGGGTCTAATTCACCCTCTCGCGCTACCAGCTCTAAGGCTTGCAGAGACCAAGGAAGACTGAAAGTGCCTCAATACTGGAGCATGTTTCCAACTCTTATGTTTTATCTCCATTCTGGGTTTGTTTTCAAATATATCCTTCCTCTTAGAAACCATACTTAAACATGCAAGTTCTCTAAAAATCTCTGCTAGGTATGGCACAGCGCAAGACAGACGGGCTTTTTGCAGAAAACAGCAATTTAAATAATAAAAAACATGAAAGAAAACTACATTACCAAAGCAAAACCAGAAAGACAAGAGGAACAATGATGTAAATACATCTACAGACAAAAATACATTCCTGGAGTATGAGCATAAAGTGCTAAGTCAGCTATATTTATTTAACACAGAAAAGGGCTAAGAAAAGTTTTAGGACTACAAAAAGAAAAAAGGAGATTTTAGAGGACAAAGCAGCAGGAGCTCAACTTTCACCTACAGGTTTAGAGACACACAAGAAATGAAGGTGTTATAAAACTGTTGATAGATGAACTATATTTCAGTCTCTGAACCACGCAGCCACTATTGTGCAAAAGCTTGTGCCTAAAACTGACATATCTTAATGGCCTTCTATTTAATAGGGTATTATTGAAGAACACTTTCTTTAGAAACATAAAACTGTGGTTAAAATATAATTTGAAAGATACTTTTTTTTTTTTACTTTAAATTCATTATGATGTTTTCCACATAAAAAAAAAAAAAAAAAAAAAAATTAAAAAAAAAATATTTTATAAAAAAAAAAAAAAAAAAAAAAAGGCGTCAGGCGAAGTTTTAGAACTGCTATCACAGCACTTGCAGAACGTCAGGTAGCTACAAAATACGACAGAAGGGACTGAATCCCCAAAATAGCTTCAAAATCAGAATTATAAAAAATAATTTTAAAAGGCTTACTTAAGTCAGTCTGAATGAGAGAACTGCACCAAACTGATAATGGTACTAATATACATTTCATGTCAGTCTTTTAAAAAATTTTAGTCTGATTAGGAGATGCATAAATGCAGAACAGTGCTTATTGTTTTTACAACCATTTCTAAGGCTTCCAGTAGCATTTTAAACGGAGTTAAAGACTGTAAAGGCATTTAGGGCAATATAAAATTAAATTCCACTCTCCATGTAATTACAGACCATGGCAATCCCCCTTCCCATCTGCAAAGACAGGTTTTAAAATTGACTTGTTACATAAATGTTGCAATTTGCAATTAAATCTTAACAAAAATATATATAAACATAATGTTTTTATTGAAACAAATTTTTTATGGTAAAGAAAATGTTTCATTCATACTTCAGGAACAATTTCTACAAGAAGATTAAAAATTACACACAAAGAGTTCACAAGTACTTGCTACTATTAGCAAGGGTTATGTTCCTAATTATATTCTAATTTTAGGCAAAAAGTTTAGAAGGATATCCCCTTTTCCTCACTGCTCCCAATCTGACTAAATTCTCTTGCACCAATAGAATAGCAGGTAATTATTACTTTTTGCTTCCTTGTGACTACAACATTGACAGGCTCAAGTCAAAGCCGTACTGAAAAGCCAATTATATAAAATGTAATACTCTAAAACACAACAACTTGCAGAGGCTGTTTCTCATCATTTCCGTAAGAGCCCTTATAATATCCCAAGCAGCAACCACGAGTTTAGCTCCTCATAACAACCACGCAGCATACATTTTGTGGCAGAAACATCATCTTCCACACACAATGAGATGTCTGCGTGCTACCAAAATACTAACGTTAACTTCTGAGGATCTGGAGACAGAGGTCAGTGTTTGACCAACGGCAAACCACTTGTTGCATATCCTTATGCCATCTGTTGTTCTTCATACACCATAATGATCCACGTTGTTTAATCTCACCGAAGCAGCCAATGCTTGCACAGAAGAAATAGGAGGCTCTAGAGAAATGCAAAACTAGCATTCTGAAAGCAAGCCAAACGTGACCATAAGGAAACAATTACAGCACTACTGAGGAAAATTCAAATAGTAATATGCAAGTAAAGTTTCCACAAACATGCGTTGTACGCTGACATATGTAACAATTAAGTATAATTGTAAACTGTTATACCATGGCAGTCTACATGAAAAAATAATCTTCAACATCCACTGTTCATAAAGTCACTTTCCAAAAATATAGTATCTTAGAAGGAAAAACAAGATTATTTTTATACTGCAACACTACAATCTCTTACATACATATACAAACATAGGGAAAGAAGTGTCAGAATACTCTTTTATTACAACTGCAAGTACAGAGTACTGCTTGCTTTCATTCAGGCATCTGTGAATTTTAAAGATCCGTGAAAACAACACACACTAACAAGTTACTATTTCAAGAGAAGTCTCCATCTCCTTTTCAGTACAAAATACTTAGACATGGGGAATACAGCAATCTAATAAGTGCAGCCTACGCAGACAGGCAAAAGTAATCTAGTTTTATCCAGGAAATCAAACTATTTCAGTTACAAAAATACTTGTGTGTCTACTGTTAAGAGCAACACAGTAAACAGTCCTAAAAATGTCTAGGAAAAAAATCTTAAATTCCTCAAATTAGCAAACTGTTCCACTGCTCAGTATTTGGTTGAAATCTGCATGGCACTGAAACGCTTACTTGGACTTATCAAAAACTCCCACCTACTTTCAGCAGCAAGCGGTCCCACTCCAGCCAACGCTGCGTGCCTCTGTTACACCAGCAAAACATTCAAACTACTAGAACTCTTTTTAAAATTCTTTGCATTTAGACTACAACTTAAGAGATAGCCTCAAGAACTGGTATATTGTTGTTTCCAGCCCAAAATTAGCCCAGCAGAGTACTGTTAATTAGGATTAGGCTGAAAGGGCACATCTGCACTGAGAAATAAAGGGAAGCTCTGTTCAGTTGGTACCATTTTACCACCAGTGTTTAGCATACCTGGCTTTGCTGGAGTTTTACACTTTGAAAAACATCCAAATCTAGTTAAAAGAATAGAAACTAGCATGAAATCAGAACACAACCAATAGATTCGATGGCAAAAAAACTCATCTGAAATAATGTAATGACACTAATGAATAATTTTACTGTTCTCCAGTATCTGGGGTATATTACATAAAGCATTCGTTTTTGTTTTCTACTTAACCATTATAAGCGGCCAGTGGGAGGATACATTTTTCCTCACTGGGGCCATTTGCAAAACTTTTTGCAAACCATAGAATGCATGGTCCGAATAGTCTTTTCAGTTTGAAATTGTCCTTGTTGCAGAGCCCTAAGCAATCATTTTAAACAAAACAATTCTAATTGGACACTTCCAGGACTAGTTAGTATTTGTACACAATTTGCAGAGAGATTCTGCGCCACTTTTAAACCATCATAGCATGTGGATCCTTAAAATATCTAATCTAAATAAAGTGTAAGACTGAGTCAAAAATTTCTGAGTTTAAGACGCCACAATAAACTTGACTGCACGCATGGGTACTGTTGGTAAAATACTGCACACACACAAGGCCAGTAAGTGCATGATTACTGCTTATGCATATTCCTGGGTTTGGATCCACCACAGATCTGTATTCCTGTGGCTGCTGAGAGCCCCAAAAGGTTTAAGAGACCCTATATACATATAAATAAACCGCATAAACACAGATCAAGAACTCTAGTTCAAACAAAACTGAATATAAAGTCAGAGACAAAAGATGACTACCAAGCACACATGTGAAGGAAGAAATGCCAAATTAAATTAAAAAAGAGCCAATATTAGCATGCTAGGCAGCATTCTCAGCAAATTTGCAAGAAAATCCTCTGTAGGCTTCAGGGCAAAAGTGAGTTTTGAAGAGCAAGACAGTGGAAGCGACAGCCCTGAAGACATACAAGGGAAGGTCCATCAAAGCATCAGATGAAGCACTGGCAAAACAGAACTATGCTAATATTTATGCAAAGACTTCAGAATATATTGTCACATTTCAATCCATTCAGCTGAATCGTACTGTCAGCAAAACGAACAGCCTTTCCTTCACTCTACCCCTCCCAAAGCCTCCTTTGCACTAGTAACACTGGGAGCAAAGGCCAGGTGCAACAGCTCAGTGACTTGGTGGAAGAACAAGTCACATCTCTCTTCCAGCACTCTGCTTTCCAAAAGTAATGCTGCTCCCAGCAGAAATGGGAAACTTCTCATAAGAGAGCCTTACTACCTTCGAACAACCAAACTCTCACTACACCACCCCTGTACACAATAATCAGCATTTAGGAAAAGAAAAAACCCTGGGGCATTAGAGGATATTAGGAGACTTCCAGAGACCATAACAGCCATCACCACCTCAACAATCACCTCTTAGAAGCACCCAAAATACATTTACTTCTTAACTCCTGTTAGAGCTTGTAAACTCATTCAATCCATAAACGTCTCCATCTCCTTTAACACCACTTTTTGTATCCCAGATATGTTTCCAAAAGAATGCCTTGAGTTCCATGGGACAGGAGCACAACTTGAAGTTGTGTTGTAATAAAGAGATAAAGTTTAACTTTTCAGTGGCACAAGCTGCAAATCAAAACAAGGTTTTCTGAGAACATTCTCTGAATTGTTTTTAGAAGCCCTGATTTTAGTAGCACATAGACACATAATAAAAGTTAACCTCAGACTTCAGAAGTTTCTGACACAAGCTTCTAAGAATAACTATGTCCTTCCACTACATGCTGAGACTTTGCTTCATCTGTAGCTCAGATGCTTGGATCAAATCTGGCACACTTAAATGGCTTTTATACACACTGTAGAATAAGAGTAATTTTACACAGCAGTTTTGAAGGTGAGTAAATATGGCATTCACAACTTCCTTAAAAATCTTGTAAAGTTACAACATCTCCCCTAATGGCACTGCCATACTTGAAAGGGGACAACGCTAACTCCTGGTAGATCTCTCCACCTAGATTCCGCTAACCTCCCTTAGCGACCAACGAGCAGTTCGACGAAGCTGTCTTACCTCGGAAAAATTAACTGCCAAGGGGATAATTCCTGCCACATAGCAGGCGACCAGCATGGCCAGAGACAGCAGGCAGATGGAGCTGAAATCATCCATTTCGCTGCTTTCTGTCCGCTCCCTTAAACTGAAATTCAACAGCAACTGTCCCACCTCGCCCCGCACGCCTTAACCCGTGCAGACACTGAGCTCCCAGGAACGGGTCTCAGCCATGTCTCTCTTGCCCGACGGCTCCGTGCAGCAGCCGCTCTCCCTCCGGGGCCGCCCGACACCGTTACAGGGGGCGGGCAGGGAGCCCCGCCGCGGCCGGAGGACACCTGCGCGGCTCAGGGCAGGGAGCGGCCCGGCCCCGGGGCAGGCCTAGCCCTCACCGGAGGCAGCAGGACCTTCCCCTGCACCCCACGGCCCCCAGAGGAAGCCAGCAGTGATCGCGGAGGCAGCTCCTCGCGGAGGGGCGGGCTGGGCCGGGCTGCGCCCCTAAGGAGAAGGTGCGAGGAACCTGCGGGGCCGGTGCGCGCCCCCCTCACCGCCCCCCACCACTGCCTCGGAAGCCAAGTGGCACCTCCGCGCCGCCGCGCTTCCTCTTCCGGGGCACACCTCACCCTCGCTCGCATTGACCTACGCGGTTCCCGACTTCAAGATGGCGGGTGAGGCCGCTGCCGCCCAACACCCAGCGCGGGCCGTCGTGGCGGGAAGGAGAGGCGCCCTCATCAAAGATAGCCGCGCGCCCAGCCCCCTCCAGCTTGGCGCCACCGGCTGCTCCCGGCATCCTCAGCGTCGCGCCGTGTGGCTCCGCGCGCTCCGGCGCCGGCCTAGGCCTACGTGCGCATGCGCAAGCGGCACTCTGGCGCCGCGATCTCTATGGTTGGCCATTAGAGCAGCGTTTCCGGCGGGCGCGGGGGGGGTTGTGGGGGATCGTCGCGCGCCTCTTCTCCGCGGCGGTGCTGAGGAGCGGGAGCCGTGATGGTGAGCGGGGCGGGCGGGGGGCCGGGCCCGGCGGCTCCTCGCACCCCGTGCATGCCTGGGGGGGCCGCCGCGGCCCAGGGGAGCGGGGCGGGCTGGGCTGCTCTCCCTTCCCCTTGGGGTAAGGGGCGGTCGCCAGCAGCACGGGCGGGAAAGTGCCGCGGTTGGCGGGGAAGGCCGCGGCCCCCGGTCCGGGCCCGGGAGGGCGGCAGGCAGCACGTGCTAGCGGGGTAACGGCCTCACGAAGTGCCGCCCCGCCGCCGGCGGAGCCTCCCCGGCACAAAGGCGGGTTGCTCTGGCGGTGGGGAGAGGGGGGAGAGGCTTCTGGGCCTGGCGTGGGGCGGGCTGGCCCGGGAGCTTCAGCCCCTTCTCAGGGCGCTTCTGGAAGTGCAGCTCGGCCTCGCGAGTGCTGGCTTCGAGGATCCGTAGAGTGCGCCTACCTTAAACGGCTGATTTGCATTAAGTGAAGCAGTATCTGCCCATGCCGCTTTCCCTGCTCCTCCCCAGTGCTTGGAGGAGGGAAAGGCAGTAGTTTGCGCTGGTGAGCTGTTTGAATGGCACACTAAAGCACAAAGGCCTACCAGGCACAATAGTTTGTTGCATTCATCTAATAAAGTTGAATATGCTGAAACAAATTGTTGCCCTGCGGTGGAAGGACAACTGCTTCTGGGATGGCAGCAGAGTTCTATGTCTGTCTGGCACTTGCTTAAAGCAGTTAGCTTCTGCTACGATGGGCGGCTATGAGCCCTGTTCCTGTTGTCCAAAGTGAAAGATGACCCTTAAACCACTTTTTATGCCTAGCAGGAGTAACTGAAAGACATTTTGCTGTGTGTGGTATAGTACTTGTATCACTGGACACCTTATTCTTCCAATACTTATTTTATCTTCCCTTTTTTATTTGTATATGTAACACGTGGTATCTTGTTCAGTGTCCTGCTTAACAGCAGCCAGTACAACTGTGCTTTTAAAGAAATGCGAGGAAACCCAATGTACACATCAGAATAATAAGGTTGGGCTCTTTCAGATAGTGTGGTCCTAACACATGAAGGTTTATGGATCCTCCCTTGTTTTGGTTTTCTTTTTCCTAATAACAAGATTTATACCTATAGGAAAACAAAGTAGTTATTAATTACAGTGATTTTTGTCCACATATTCAGTCGGGCAGGTAATAGTTGGACTAAACTTTTCTTGGGCTTCTGAACTTGTCAGTTTTTTGCACTTTTGTGGTAGGAGAAGAGGAGCAATTTTATCAAATCATGCAATTTTTTTTTTTTCCCTTAAGGTAAAATAATGGGAAATGCCCAAGGAAACGTTTCAGACATTAATTCTGCAATACAGATGGTCCCAATGGCATTAATTTTAATAAATTCTGGGCCAGTATCTGTTATGGGTATTTTTGAGTGTTTGAAGTGATACAACAGTTTAAAGTCAGAAGCCCAAATAATTTCTACCTTAAAGTTATGAAAAACCTTGCTTACATGTCTGGCTCACTGATAGTTTTTTCTATAATCTGATTATTAGGATAATTTCTGAATATATACATTCATTTAACATTCAAAGAATAGGCCGGACAGTCTAAAATTATTTCCCAGAAAGATTCTGGGAGACTGAATACAGAATTCACTCGGTTATGGGACAGTTCTGTATCTCCTGGTCTGTTCAGTTTCATCTGTACTCTCTTAGGTTTAGTCAGATAGACCCAACTTTTTTAATACAGAGTTTAGTTGAAAGAAAGAAATATGTGTAAGTAATCAGACAGCAAATGTAGTTTGCAAGAAAGTCAAATGCTACACAAACAGCTTTTTTTTAGAACATGCTGACTGAACTGACCAATACACCTTGTCCATTGTTGTTAATAAGGGATCCTTAGTCAAATGCTCCCAGGAAGTCAGAGTTGCAAGACCTGGAACCAAGCCTTGTCATCAGGGACCAACAAATAAAAATTATAGTGCTGGAAAAAGTACTTATTATAAAGTTTGGCAGAGTCCCATGGACTCTCTGGTAAGACATGCCTGTTCCAGCACAATGCACTTAGGGTCAGCCAGATACCAGCCCCCATTGGGGAATTATTTCAAATCTAGCGTTCTCTGGGATACATGGAAGAGGACTTAATTGGTCTAGGCTCCTTTGTGTGATTTTTGTTAGAGTTGGTAGCTCCGAATTCCCCTCTTTTTCCATTTCTGATTGGGAATAGTCTGGCTGCTTGCGATTCTCTGTGTAACTTTTTTTGTGGGCTTCTCTGAATTTCCTTCTACTATGTTATTTGAGACATTTTAAAGAACTGAAAACTATATCCCTGGCATGGGAACACTTAATCAGTCATGGTATAAAAAGAACTTTGTACTGTTTTCTTAAAGTTCCATGTAAATTCTAACGTTTACCATTTTTCTTTTCTGCTACTGCATTCGAACACTGAACTAGTATCTTCTCTGATCTCTCCTCCAGGAACCTGTCTAGGATTTTTCTGTTAGCAGCTGATCAATTTAAGCGCAATAATATGCTTTGGTATTTGTTCCAGCATGTCTTACTCTGCAGTTGCCTCCACAAATACTACATATTGTGTGCTCACCTCATACATTAGCATTGAAAATGTTGGATACAATTAGCAGCACTGGAAACGGTGTTTTGTAGCATGATTACAAACTTTTTGTGCTGCATAATCTGTGATCTAATTAACAGGTTATGTACATTTCAAAGATCTTGCTTGATCATCTAAGTCTTCCCTGCAGAAGAACAAGCTTATAGATTCTGACATTTGAAACTGTTATCTGTGCCATAATTACTGTTTCTGTAGACTCACTGAAGTATGAAAATCAGTGCATCTGTTTTGCAGGAAATCCAAAGTCCTGAATACTAAGTGTGGATTTGTTGTATAATTTGTTTTCCCTTGAAGCTGAATGAATAACTCAAAATAGCTATTTGTGGTAAAGTCTTTAAGGTGAGACTGACAGTGAAGTTAAGTTGGACTCCCTCCTTGCTCTTTGATTGAGGTATTTGAGAATTTCTGTGGTTTTGGTGTGTTGTTTTTTGTTTTTAAACACAATAGCTGCTTTACTTGTGATTTTACACATTTTAAATTAACATAACGACTGACTGGAAACAAAAATTATTAATACAGCTTATACAAACAGTAAGTACCATTTGGAAAATGTTTGTGTCCTTGATTGCTGGGTCAATATTTTAATATTATGCTTCTTTTTAGTGCTTCATTCAGGTAAATAATTGAAACAAAAGATCATTCAAATTTTGCAAGTAACCTTTTTTTTTTTTATGTTTGTTTTGTTTTTCAGTCTCACACAATTCTACTTGTCCAGCCTACCAAGAGGCCAGAAGGCAGAACATATGCTGATTATGAATCAGTGAATGAGTGCATGGAAGGTGGGTGCAGACATGGTAGACAAAAATTGTTGTTAAAACCCAAATGGACATTTTTTCAAACTTATTTTCTTACTAAGTTGCTGTTCATAGTTTCCCAAGGTAATTAACAAAAAAAATGCAAAAAATGTCTCATGCTTTTAGTTTACTAATGTTTTAGCAAACTAAAAATAGCTATTATTTGTTTCCAAAACTTAATTTGTAAATTAAATGTCTCTTTTTGATTTAACTGGATTCAACCACATTCTGCTCATGAGAGTAGGCAATATTCGTGGTGGGGCAATGCAGCAGACTTACCTGAATGCATTTCATAGCAGGAGCCCAACTGTCTCACTAATTTTTGTGCTAGCTATGTAAAGATTGCTACTGAAAATAATATATAAAAATGTGTGTGCAGTTGATACATAATTTGGAGCCTCATGGCATATGTGCCAGAGAAGAAATCCCGTATGACTTTAAGCTGTACGATTTAAATGTGGAAGTGCACTTAGCATTAAAAATTCTCATTCCAGGAAGTTTTGTGAGGCAAACAAAGCATAATAGAGACCACGTGAAGCCTCCATGTTCACTTTAATATTATATTCTTCTCAAATGTATCTGAATTATTTATAGGCTAGCTTAAATAAAACTGATTTAAATGCATATACAGGCTTGTGCTGTCACTCATACCTCGGTAGCCCAGTTTGGCTCTTTCACCAAGAATGATCTCTTAGGAGATTTGAGTAGCTTTATTTGACATTAGTTCTTCTCTTTCTCAGATGCTTGTACAATAGGAATATGCTGCGATTACTATCTTCAAATTATTAGAAGAATTTCAGGTTTCTGTTGAAGTTTATTGCATGGAAAGTTCCTTCTTTGACAGAACTAAATCTTTTTCCTTTATATGCTAATGCTTCTTTCCATGTATCTTACCTGATTTTATAGTATTATGTTTCAGTGAAAACAACTAGAAGAAAAGCATTTCAACTTTGCAAAATCTGAGTAAGCAGTTTATGTCTGTTTTCATGCTAATTACCTCTAAACTTCCCCGATATCTGTGCTTCAGTATCTGAACAAATTTCAGCAAATACAGTTGTTGGTTTTTAATATTGCATTGTTAATTGTGTTTCTCTGCAGGAGTCTGTAAAATGTACGAAGAGCATCTGAAGAGAATGAATCCCAACAGTCCATCCATTACATATGATATCAGCCAATTGTTTGACTTCATTGATGACTTGGCAGACCTCAGCTGTCTTGTGTAAGTTCAGTTATACAAGTCCATTTCAGTGACTAAGAGAAGTCAGAAATCTTCTATGTTAACTCTTACATGTTTTATGTGAGATCTGGTAAGGTTCTGGGGGTTTTAGTTTGGCTTTTTGGTTTTAGTTTTTTGGGAGGGGGGTTTTGGGTTTTGTTTGTTTTGCAATAGCTGTTAGTAAGACAGCAGTATTGCAGCTGGCATACCATGTTGCCCACTCCCAATTAACTGTATCTGAATAAAGTGTTTCTAAACAAAGCTTAGAAACTGACAGTTTCACTTGGATTTTAGTCACTTTGAACCTCACAGCATTTCAAATACTGAAGTCCAACCATTTAATACAGCTACGTATTTTATTAATGCTAGAATCTGTTCAAATTAGGGCTGTATCTGCCTTTGTGCAGTTGGGGTGATTCTTAAGGAGGCATGATTACAAAATTTTATTCAGCTGAGGGCTGTACTAGTGGTACGGTAGAAGTCTGTAGAATTACATTGCAGCCAACTGTTTATTTTGATCAAGATACAGCAAGAGGGAAGTTTTTGTAAATCCTAATGGAGCAATTGAGGAACAGATCAATCCTCCAGAGAGCCCTAGCTAATTGTTTAAGTATTCTTGGGAATATATTTCCAGTTCTCATCTGTGTGTGGAAGTTGTGGGCAAACAAAGGTGATCTTGTGTACTTTCCATTTTCACTATTCAGAACATAACATGGTAACTAAATCACTTAGTCGAGATCATGAGTACTTTCCATACCATAAATTTCACGATCATGGTTTGATATGACAGTAATATCAACTTCACAGAAGTTATGTAGAACTAAGGATACAAATCTCATATGCAAATAACAAAAAGGATAGTATTCAAAATTCCAGAAACTTTTTAAGCTAGTGAGTATGTGATGTGGACATTCCTTCAGCTGTACTGCTCTGTCTGAAATCCCAGTGCAAGTACTTGTGCAGCTGCACAGTGAACAACCTTTGCCAGTTAATTCCAGTTTAAAATAAAAACCTATTTTTAAAAAAGCTGAGCATCAGATTGCTTTCTTTTGCATTCTGATGTTCATACAGAATCTGTTACTGATAGTGACTTATTACAAATGCCATTTACCAGAGTTTACAATAAGTAAAACAGAATTACAGTTTGTACAGTTGCTTGTGCTTAGACATTCTGCCACGTTTGATCTCATGTGTCCAAGTGCTGGGCTGATGCAGCTCAAAAGACACACCTTATTTTAGTTTATGTAACAGACTGAAGCTAGCTACTTGCTTTAGGAAGTAGCAACTGTTTTCTAGTACAGTCTTGTACCTTTCTTAGGCTTATAAACTCAGTGTTGTTGCAAATTCTACTCCAGCTTAGAGTTTTCCACCAGATGGCATATGTAGCACATAGTGTACCAGACATGGCTTGTGTTCATGGAGATTCCTAAAGTACTTGCTATCTGGTCTCGCAGTGTAACATTATGAATGGATTTGGGCAGGGGCGGAAATCAGTAGCTTTTCCCAAAAACTAACATTTCTTACACTGCACTGAAACTATTACTAACTGCTACTTATCAATATGTATTGAAACTCTTTCTGTGGCCCTTAACAAGTCATGCTGGGTTTTAAATAACCAAGTTTTCTTAGAAATAGTATGTTTCTAAGGGTTTTCTTAGGGTTTTATCCATAGGTAAGAACTGTAAATTATGCTGGATTGAGTTACCTCTGGATTTTTACTTAGCTTCTTACCAATGGCCATCTCACCCTTCTTATCCAATTAGAAATATATATACACCAAGATTTAAAAAGACTGAGACTTTGGTAGTTCTTGAAGCATTCAATGAAAGTACCATCTTCATCAAAAAATGTTCAACTTTAAACAGCTAAGGGAGGGCATGAATCTACACAGACAACGTCACACAATTTGCTTTCATTTTTCAGCCTAATTCTGCTTCATTTCAACAGTATCTTGAGTAACCGAGTTCTCTGGTCCTGGCAAGAAATCTTGCTAGGACTACTTTTATCAGCTATCCCTGAGTAGCAAAGAAAATACATCAGTGGGCTCTTGTTTCCAGTTTGCTTTTTATAAAGTGTCCTTGTTTGTTAGCTATAAGTTTGTTAGTGTTTACCTCACTGCCAACTGGCAAGAATCCTTTGTCATCCATCTATGAGACTACCTTTGCTCCTGGAAAATTGTGCTTTTATTCATTTTCTAAAAATTGCAAACAGAAGTGGAACACTTGAAAACTCACATGAACAATTGCTTGAAGTAGTGTTGAAGTAGCATTTGGCTCATTAAGAAAAATTAGATTGTTTCCTGGTGGAACATTCCGAGCTCCAGAATATTGAGGTCTTCCATAAGTAATTATATTCATTAATTAAAATGTGAACACACTGTGATCCATTCACTCAGTAGTCCTTGGAGCATTAGTTTTATTTCAGGTTCTTACTGATCTGCTGGGTAACTAGTTTTCAGGGAAAAGGATAGATTTCCCATCTACTTCTGATATTACTTGTGTTCTGTACACAAGTTTCTGCCTCATATACTTGAGGACAATTTTTTGTGAAGTTCTTCTGGTAAATATACTACACAGGACAGACTGATACTACATTAATTATTTTTTTCCTCTCTAGTTACCGTGCTGATACTCAGACATACCAACCATACAATAAAGACTGGATAAAGGAGAAGATCTACGTCCTCCTCCGCAGGCAAGCCCAGCAAGCAAGCAAATAATGGGGGCACCATCATTATGTGGGTTTGGGGAAGGGCTTGGACAACAGGTGTGTACAGAGTGTAGTAGTGAACGTTTTGTATTATAGTCATCCTGTTGCCATCTTGTTAAACTCTTTAGCCAGGACTGAATGTATTGTTAGAGATGCAAGGATTTTGTTGGATTTTACTTTTTTTTCAGTGTAAATGGAGAAAAAAGTGCAACATCTTCAGCAGAGTTTTAATTTGTTTTTCCTCTGGTTAGCTAATGGTCGTACCTTATTTGAACCGCTGGGGCTGTTCACATTGTACTTCACCACATTCACTGTATGTGCCCTTTTGTGGGGTTTCCAACATTTAGTTATGTCCTTGAGACGGTCTTAATGGGGAATAAAAAAAGTTAACCCTTTAGTTAAACTTGAGTGTTGAATTTTGTGTTTTCTGCCAAACAAATTATATCTTTCTTGCCTGCTTGCCAAAGAACAGGGCTTGGAAGGTTACATGGACTGAACCAACAGTTGTTTGCTGTGTTATGGAGTGGCTCAACGTCTGCCCTGCCAGGATAACTTCTCTGGCCTAGTCTTGACTACTGTCTTTCCTGGGGATCTTTGGGTAACACAGCTACCCTCTTGCACATTAAACTTGATCTTTCTGCAAGGCATTTATATTCACATAAGAGTGTCTGCTCTGGGATAGGTAATGGGTAAGAGCAGGCTGAATGCATCACATCACAGACCCCATGGATTAGTCTACCTCCATACTTCCAGAGAATGGAATAGACAAAGGAAATTATTTTGATGGGGGTCTGTCCCAAACTGCATTTTCTCTTTACAAAGGATAAAGCCTTAACTGCTTACACTCACTGTAAAGTTATATCTCCCCCTGGATATCTTGAACGGTGATGTCTGTAACTTTGCTGTGCCGAAAAAGTTTGGATTGGAAGACATATTAGACCAAAAATAGAGCAGGTAGAAAAGCAAGGCTGGCTTGGTACTTTTGACTTGGCCTTAGACTAGAGTTTGTCTACTATACATACAGATGTGACTCTTAGACTGTGCAGGTGTACTTAACCAGGAGCAGTTCCAGGATTAACAGAGGAATGCAATTCTCACTAGTGCACTTAACTTCCTAATACACATGAATAGTCTCTGATGGACCTCACAGCAGATGGATTGGCTTTAAGAATCTGAGGCCAAACTGGCTGTCTATAGTAAAGCTTTAGCAAAAATATCTTCACTTAAGTAATAGCTGCTGAAGGCTTAGAATCAAATTACTGAAGAGACAAAAATTCTTAGAAAGATATCAGGAGAGGGTGTTAAACTTTTTTCATAACATGATTACAAACCTTAGATTAGAGATTAGCCCTACTGGCTCTACCCACTTGAAGTGACCAGAAATCGATTCAAATTGCTAACATAAAAGTGTGCTTCCCTTACAATAAACAGTGCTTTTCAAAACATAGGTCAGAAGTATAGTAGTCCACTTAAGGTTAGTTAAATCTGTAAATACTTCTGTATGGAAGTTCTCTATTCAAATGCAGCTTGACACAGTAAGTAAAACTTAGAAGATTTGCTATTGCCCCATGCAGTAACATTCAGGTTTAATATAAGCAGTGTTATTTGAACAGCTTATGTGGCTTATCCTCCTGTATAGCAAGTAGTAAAATAACATGTTGTTTCCAAACATGTTTGGGTTTTACTTCTGGTAGACATTTACAATTAAAAAAAAAATCCCATATTCTCATTAAAGGTGCTAAGTAGGATGCAATTTTGCAATCTTTAAATGAAGCCACATAAACATCCCTTCTCACTTCCTGTTACATTAAAAATAGTGATTTAATATTTTCCTCATTCTGTGAGCTTGCTTTCAATTTAAGGAAAACCAGCAATGTGAGCTTTTTCCTTATTGTGAAAAGTGCAAGGAGCACGCTGAATCTATGGTCATCAGGAACTTGAAACATAGCACAGCTTTTCCTTCAAAGATAACCTAAGTTTGCTCTGATTAAAAAAAAAAA